>JAWPHD010000319.1:425000-507925 GCA_037043455.1 Cyrtodaria siliqua
TTAACTGTTGTCCCCGATCAACATGTGTAACTATATTATTAATCGAACCTCTTCATACAATCATTGTACTTGATCATTTACGCATTCATTCTGGTTGATTCGGCAGAGAAAGAATTGAAAGAAATAATCGTGTATGTCAGCTTTGTGTTACAAATGAAGTAGAAGACGAGTATCATTTTGTGTTTATATGTCCCTTGTATTCAGATTTAAAAACAGTGTATTTAAAGCCTTTCTATATCGACATATACCTAGTATGTATAAATTTACGCTTCTCCTTCAAAGTAATAACAAATCAGAAATACTTATGCTAAGCAAATTTATCAATAAAGCATTTTTGCTTCGTATAAATCGTTTAAACAATAATAATACTTAATAGCGATCTAACTTATTTACTAAGAAAATTAGATTTTCTGGGCGGAGGGTTATTCCCTACTGTATATTGTGATTCGTGTCAGTTCCACTAAGACTGAAATTGCTAATAGGAGTGCATCCAATATTTATTATACCTCTGAATTTGTATTTATTTGTATTTATTTTATTCAATTTATTGAATAAATAATATGTTCTGTTCTGTAAATGCCAGAACCGTTATTCGAGATTGACTCTAATGTATTCATTGACTCTAATGTATACATTGACTCTAATGTATACATTGACTATTATGTTTATATTCGATAATTATTGCTTGCTTTATTTAAAAATGACTTATAGGCCCACAGGGCCGGGTGTTGTAACTGTTCTTGTAAAAAAGTATTATTTATATTGTTATACACAAGTCACTATAATAAAATGTTTACTTAATTGCTTACTTATATATGGGTTGTTGATTACACTATCAAATTGAATATACATATACAGTATGCATTTCTTTCTAAAAAGAACTTAAAAATTATCAAAAATTAAAATGCAACACCAGAGAAGTGTTACTCCAATATCACCTATGTGGTCCGGGATTTTACTATACATGCCCCGGTATTGCGAATATATACCATAATTCATGATACGAATTATTGTCATTCATTTATCTGTTGTGTTTTCTCGTTGTCCCAACCAGTAAACACTTTATCAAAGAACATTTATTCTAAAACTCTTCTGGTAGAAAACTAACGGAATACGTTTCATTTCAGGTTGGGACAAAGAATCGCCTCTACCCCCTCCATTAAATCATATAGAATCAGACGATGATGGCATGCATACAGACGACACTACATTCAAGAGCAAGAACGACTCTGCGTCTCCAGTATCATCCCCACTAACCACAGAGACCGATACCGGAAATGACGTAGAACCTAAGAACTATTCAAACGATGGCCATTGCTCCGATTCAGGCGATGACGAGAAGAAGAATCGTCGTAAAAAGAAAACTCGGACAGTATTCTCGCGAAGTCAAGTATTTCAACTTGAATCAACGTTCGACATGAAACGATACCTTTCCAGCTCGGAAAGAGCCGGTCTTGCGGCGTCATTACAACTTACGGAGACACAGGTCAAAATCTGGTTCCAAAACCGACGAAATAAATGGAAAAGACAGTTAGCAGCCGAACTAGAGGCGGCAAATATGGCGCATACGGCAGCCGCACATAGAATGGTTCGGGTACCAATTCTTTATCACGACACTGCTTCCGGTCACGCCGGAAATGGAAATGAAAGTAGGTCAGTCAGACTGGGAGCGTCCTTATTTCGTGATCCTTTGTTTTTGTCGAACAACTATTCCCAACTTTGTCGGTAAAATGTGCATGATCTGGAATGAAAAACTAACCAATCAAAATTACGTTATTAAAATGACTCGCACAATGAACGTTCAATGCCTACTTGTCTTATTTTATATACGTGTTCACTTATTGGAAGCATCTCAGTTGGTGCTATAAAGACAAGCAATATGTAACATTGCCATTTAAATGGTCCCATACTGTAGTGACGAATGTTACCGTTACCATGGGTATACATTCGTAGTTTTAAACAATGCTACATGTTCACAGAATAAAACTATGACGGCAACTCTGTGCGATCGCTAAAAACCAAGACATTCTGAAGATGCTAAAGGCAATGTTCTATAAATATAACAGACACGACAGAAATGGACGTAAGCAAGTTGCTGGAACATAACAAACGTCAGGACAGACTAGGGGTTGTCCGGATGTGCACGGTTTGTGCATTCTTACTAATTGACTATTCGCGAGTATGTCTGTCTTAACTATGACCATTTCACAGTTGCTTGTACTTTTGTTTGAAGAACTGTGCAGTATCCAGCCATTGCAAGATCTAGCAAGACTATGACTGTTAGTCCAGGTATAATATAACAGTTTGAGTCAAACCGTCTACACATGTACAATATTAATTATGCCGTAAGAAGTGTAGAATACGAGTTTGGAGTCGTTTGATAGTACATTTACATTTTCCAGAACTATGTTGGTGTTATGTATTCAATGAGTTTCAAATGGTGGGAACGCGCTGCCAACGGCCTCCAGGCGCTACAAAATGACTTTGAAAGGCAAAGCTATTATTTCTATATTAGTATCAGTATCAAATACTTACATGACTATAGCTTGTAATGCAGTAACTAGTCGGTGCGTTAAAGTTGTAATTAAATAATGCACCGCCGGTCAGTTTTACACCCACACCCCAGCACCCACCCTCCCGCCGGTAAGTGAGTAGGGCAATGCAACGGTCATTGTTCCACCCCACCCCGCCGGTAAGTGAGTAGGGCAGTGCACCTGTCATTGCTCGCACGCTCACCCTACCCACAACTACCATACACAATCCCCCCCACACACACACCCACCGGTTATTAAATAGGATAATGCAGCGGTCATTGTTTCCACATCCACCCCATCCACACACACACACACCCAACCCACACACACGCACCCACCTCCATTGGGGAATAGACAGAAACATAATTTTATGTTTGGTAGACGGGAAGTAAACCGACAACGATGACACGGGATTGAGGAATGAAAACAATAAACGCTCCGCAAAATTCACTGGAATAACACACCGTATTATAAACAAACATTTACACACTGCACTCAAACAACTGTAACCTAAATAGTAACTATTGCATATAATATCCATGCACATACAGGTTAAATAAACATTTATTTTTTATTTTAATGTCAACATTTGCTAAAAAATAGTACATCACAAAGTAAAAGAGTTTCCAGTTACCTACTTCTCCTTCCAGGCAGGGAGCCGGCACCTATATGTGTGTTTTATATGTGGGTTTGTACCCACATATAAAACATATATTTGCCGGCTCACTGCCGGTGAATAATTTCCCTGCCGCCGAATAATACTGACACGGGAATGTTCTGTAGTCGCGGGAATTATAATGACAACGATGACACGGGACTGGGAAACTAGGCATAACGCTTCATATTGGAAGATACCCAACATTTTGAATAGAACATATCCAACATTTTAAATATTGAGACAGTCAATTCATCTAATTTTCCTAGATGCCGCCAGAGTCCATCCACCCACCCCACCCCATCCGGTTCCCCGTACCTCAATGGTGAACTGTGTATAGGTGCATCAGCGGCAGACATTATTTTGTGATATAGAGTCAGCTTTTATTTTAAACATGTTCTAGGTTTACACATTTACGTGTACATAAATACTACTATTATATAGTTTTTTGATTTTATTTGTTGTCATTGATATGGCATTTGTTTCATTTTTGAAACACAGGGTAATGCTTTGTTCTTGTTTGAATCAGTCGCCTGTGTTGGTACTTGGTTGAATCAGTCGTCTGTGGGTGCTTGGTCGAATCTGGGTGCTTGATTGAATCAGTCACCTGTGGGTTTTTGGTTGAATCAGTCGCCTGTAGGTGCTTGGTTGAACCAGTCGTTTGTGGGGGCTTGGTTGAATCAGTGGCCTGTGGGTTCTTGATTGAATATATCGCCTGTGGGTGCTTGGTTGAATCAGTCGCCTCTGAGTGCTTGGTTGAATCATTCGTCTGTGGGTGCTTGGTTGAATCAGTCGCCTGTGGGTGCTTGCCTGAATTATTCACCTGTGGGTGCTTGGTTGGATCAGTCGCCTGTGGGTGCTTGGTTGAATCAATCGTCGGTGGATGCTTGGTTGAATCAATCGACGGTGGGTGCTTTTGCCTATGGGCAGTGAGCATGTTTAACCGCATGGTCAGAAAAATTGTGTTTAAAGTTTCTTTCACGAATTTATAATACTAATGTTAACATGTACACGCGTATTTATTGTTTTATACATTATGTATATATGTGTACTAAATATGTTCAATACAAGAAACTACCAAGGTATTGCCCGTGTTGATAAATTGAACACAATACATTATTTTATGTGGTACAGCTGTTGTTATAAGTTGTTTTGCGTTAGTATGTCTGTAACTGACATTATAAAATATAAAATTACAATAAAAAATAACATACATGTTTGGTAAGTGTCTACTAAGCCCTAACCATGAAACCAGTTAATTTAGTGTCCCAACGGAGAGAATATAGTCCAAACTATGAATTATACCTAACCGGAAGATGGAGAAGAACTCGGTTATAGCAATTTTTTTCAGTATTAAATCTCAATGGAAATGGCGTCCTCCGTTATTTCATGTATTTAACTGCATTTGAAAAATAAATAACTTAAACATTTTAGGAGATTTAAAAGCAAACCAGTTCCGCACTCTCATCTTTGGTTTCGAGCATCTCCGTCAACGTTCTGCAGTGCTATGGAGTAGTACGTGTATTGTGAGAAACCCAGTAAGTCTTGATTCAGTCTCACTTACACCAAGTTTTTTATATTATATCATGACTAGTAATAAAATATGAGATATTATTATTATAAATAGTGATACGCGTTGCTGAAAATTGGTAAAATCAGAAAAACGAAAAATGTAAACAATATGGCGGTCGCCAAATACAGAAAAGCGAGTTCTAATAGAGCCTTTTTCACCAAAAAAACAATAAAGAAAATTAACTGCGTAAAACGAAAGTTTTATACATTTTCTATTAGTATATGGCTTTTAAAAATCGGTAAACTATTATTCAAATGATTAATTAAAATGTAACACTACCTTTCTCTTTTTTTCGATAAGTTGTAAATCGATAGATACCGGCAGAGACGACAGCTATATTGTTGAATACAGCGTTATTTCTTAAGGTCTCACACCACAATTAATTTTCCCATAGGGTTACTGTTCAGCCTTTTCCAACATCCGAGCTTCAAAGCAGGGCAGCAGACATTGTTGTTGGTTTAATATCTTCAGTATAGCCAAGACCAGTAATTTAAAACAATAAAATATATAAGTTAGCCAGGTTGGTTTTTTTCTCGCTCATGCTTTGTGAACCCTATGGAAAATACAAAATTCATACACTATCTAGCTGAATATGTGGTGCTTCGGTCAAACAATTCTGAAATTTGAATGAAACCTCATATCAACATGGGATTTTCTGTATCATCTGTCTTTTACACTGCAGATGTATGCTAAAGCAAAGAAAAACCTATTTTTCAAATTAAAAATTGCCTAAAATTGAGAAAAAATAGAATTATTTTCTGTTTTCCTTTTGTCTCTAGGTCCGTGAGCTTTCAGGGGAAATAATAGAGGTGTGAGACCTGAAGAGAGTAAATATTGTTAGCAACATCATCCATAACATAACATTTAGTAGCTATGTGCAGTACCTATAAAATAAGACCATAAGCATGCTTCTATCATATTTACAAGTGAAATGATTCAGGATTATGTGATTGAGAGTAACGCGTGGATTCGACAAGTTCCCGCTGTGAAATAAAAGTCCAAAACATGTTTTCATAATATGTAGCATTTGTGTGATAACTACACCATTTGTGCCTCAATCTTCATGAGATTTTTACCACAATCCCCTTTTGTCATCTGCTATCTTATAATTATGATTAAAATAATATTAGTTCATATCATGGTATCAAACATATGTATTCAATGATCAACTGCTGAAATTTGAATAGGAAAAATATCATTTCTTTCTGTATCCATGGTAACAAGATAAAAGTCTAACCCCCAAATAAGCTTAGGTCTGAGTATATGAAAAAATATTAAAGTCTGAGTATCACTTGAATTTTGGCGGTATTGTGCCTTTAACATAAAAATACACAAGAAATGCCACCAAATGTAGTATTTCTGTAATATATCTGCCATTTTTGTCTCAATATGCATGAACATTTCCCCAAACATGATCTGTGTCACCTGCTTTCAGGAAATGCAACACAATACATAAATACCCCATATAGAATAAAAAATAATTGAAGCTGTAACTGTAACTGTTTCGGTAAAAAAATCAAAAAATCAAGAAATGCACCTATTTCGACTAGATAACAGAAATACAATAATGAGAAATTCCACCTAAACAGAACAGCAACATTATTTGTCTCTGTAATAAATATGGAGAACACCAACAGAAACTTGATAGTTGGAAGATACAACAACAACAACAACAGCAGCAACAACAATCACTTATGTGATCACTGTCCAGTATGGCATACAAAGATGAGTTGTTGACAACTTTAAATTTGAGACATCAACAATATGGGAGATATCAGATATATCAAATTAGATATCTGCTGTCTCTGTGATATTTCCTTACAGAAACATGTGGCTTCTGACACAATGCACATGTATACGCCAGAAAACATCATGTTTTTATTTATCACATGAGTTGTCATGATTACACAGCTGTCAAAAAAGTATACATACATGCACACAAATTGCTCGAAAATGTTATTATGAGATTTATATCAAATACCTGATATGGTCATATACTGGACACAATATGTGCCAAACACATTCTTCATCTGTACCAACAACTAGTTGAAATTGTCTGACAAATCATAACTTTGAAACTAAAACACAAATCAATTGAATCCAGGTGTATAACGGGCTTTAAAAAAAAGACGTCTGTGTGACTATGATGAAAAATTAGCTACTCTTCAGGTCTCACACCACAATTAATTTTCCCATAGGGTTACTGTACAGCCTTTTCCAACATCTGAGCTTCAAAGCAGGGCAGCAGACATTGTTGTTGGTTTAATATCTTCAGTATAGCCAAGACCAGTAATTTAAAACAATAAAATATATAAGTTAGCCAGGTTGGATTTTTTTCTCGCTCATGTTTTGTGAACCCTATGGAAAATACAAAATTCATACACTATCTAGCTGAATATGTGGTGCTTCGGTCAAACAATTCTGAAATTTGAATGAAACCTCATATCAACATGGGATTTTCTGTATCATCTGTCTTTTACACTGCAGATGTATGCTAAAGCAAAGAAAAACCTATTTTTCAAATTAAAAATTGCCTAAAATTGAGAAAAAATAGAATTATTTTCTGTTTTTCTTTTGTCTCTAGGTCCGTGAGCTTTCAGGGGAAATAATAGAGGTGTGAGACCTGAACCGTATAGATAATCAATCTCTATCCAGAGTTGTCGTTCCTTGCATACACATTACATCATCCAATACCAAGAATCTTGGCAAACGATGGAAAACGATGGAAATGCAAAAGATCTGATTGCACTAATATTTTTCTGAATTAACTTTGTATGATATGCTTAAATTACAAAAGAACGCAATTTGTCGGCTTGAATGTTTTAAATACAGGTAGAATATAGGTTTGTACTTTGGCATATCACTTCGCCGTCAAAACATTGAAAATACTCACCACCAAGTCGTTCCAATAGGGTTACAGTACAGCATGTTACTTACCAGCAATTTCCAGTATAACATAGCTCTTAACAACCTACCTTAAATTAAATTACTAACTTAATATATCAAAATGTAGAAAATAACTCGTGTTTCTTTCGACTGTTTACGTGTCAATCAGCAGCCGATAGTTGGTGGTGTCATGGTGTTGAAGTTCTGTTCGCCATTTCGATATTTTAGCTATGGTCATGTGACAAATTATCATGTGATCGTAGGCTACTTTCTTAGACGTTAACAGAGGTCAATGTAATGGCCTCTGTGAGAGACTGATATATAATATGAAATAGGCACTGCCTATGTAACGGGCAAAGCACTTCGATAGCATACAACATGTACATTTTTTACAGTTATATGTCTTAAATATTTACCCATCTCTATTTTAAGGATGAGAACTAACTATAAATTTGATCAGATCATAATCTTAAAGTCTAGTTATAGATAGGACTTAACGCAAAATGTGTAAACAAATATATTTCTAAGGTCTAATAAAATAATACCCGTGTTTACTGCAACATTGTTGGAAAACAATGGTTAGGAAGGTCAGCTTTTTGTTTTATTTTGCTTTTATTTTTAATCCGTAATAAGACTTTAAACTCGAGAACACCAAGATGCGGATAGATTTGAGTGCAGATTTTATTTGATCTTTTTCTTTGCACAGAAAAGATGTACAAACATCTTTGGCGCAGTTTTTTTGTGAGTGGACTTGAATTTTCGGGCGCTGACAAACTGAACAGTTGTCGGGAAAAATAGATTCGTTTTATTCTAATAAAAAGAGCGTTTTAAAGGAGTTGGTCCTGTCACAGTAAACACAGGTATTAGTTTATATGGCCTAAGTTTTAAACGTCAGTCTCTTGTTAGAAAAGTGTCAGTACTGTAGATAATCTCAATGAATCTAGCAACATGTTTATTATTTATTATTTTTGTGGGAAGTGGGGGTATGGATGGTGGTGGTATATAAGGACCCTGCTTGAATCCAGAATTAATCCAGTGGCATGTAAGTGTATACATACTATCAGAATATCAAGGTTATATTTGTTTGGCATAAATACCCATCAAAATTCTTAGGATGTTTTTACTATGTTTAATGAATGAGACTCATAGGTAGTATTAGGTAGGTAGTCGAGGCAATTTTACCCTTCTTCGCAGCGTTCTGTATAAGGCTCCTTCCCCATCCACATTTCTTTGAAAATCATCAGTTTTCCCCATTTTTTAAACTTAACTCTGAAAATTTCATTCGCCATTCATGGATTTCCCCCCCAATTTAGGTCAAAAGGCCCCTTTCCAAAACTAGTTAAAAGGCCCTGGAAGTGAGGAGGGGGAAAGGGGAGGGGCATTTTTTTCCCTTTAAATACGTTATTGGTGAATTTTTAATTTTTTTTATCTGTTTAGTGTTATTGAGAATATTTATTTAATCTTTGTTACCTGTTATCATCAAATTCTAACCATACTCCCTGTCCATTCCTTACACAATTAATTATTAATTGTATCAATGTACTTTTCCCGTTATCGATGCAGTGCCTGTTTCATATTAAAAAAGTATTGTTACATTTAACTTGCTTTTAGTGTAAACATATGTGTATTTGTCTAGCCGTTTCCTTATTTTATGTATGATCTCTTTACTGGAAACACATATTTCTTATACTAAAACAAACTGTTTTTAATCACCATTGGTGTTATCATTTTAGTCATAAGGGGCCGAAATTTGAACCATTCCTTTTCAAAAAAAAGTATTTCCCCCCATATTATTGCAGTAAAAAAGTCACCTACTCGGAACCCATTTAAAATTCGACGGAGAACCCGTATATACGGAAATCTCGCCGTGTTTAGAACGTGTCCTTTTTAAACAGTCAAATACAGTACCTTCCCTTTATAAACACATTTTGTTCTGTCTCGGTCAATTGTCCTGGGACCGATCGAGATTTTGCGAATGTGTATTTTAGAAATAACGCTAATTACGTTGTACCAAAATCGACAGAAATCCTGCAAAAAAATGTAACCATTCTTTAAAATTCATTATTTCTGTTCATAATAGAACGCCGATAAGTTACTTTTTACTTTCAACTGTTAATCACGTCTTTGTGACTTCACCGTGAGACAGGAAGCTGGTCAAAAACGAGAACGAAAGTTTCAAAATTGCGGGCGTCCGCCATCTTGGAAACGAAATAGAAGTTGGACGCATTATGGTATGAAACCACTAATTATTTTCCCCATAGACACCGATGTTAAAGTGTCACATACTGATTTGCCGCAACTTCAACTCAAGTAGGGATAATGCAGCCGTGTAATTTTCATATAGAAAACGAATTTTCCACTTGAAAAATCACCAGAAAATGTGGGGTCTCAAGACATGTAAGAAAGTTCTTGTTTGTTTTACTAAACAGGTCAAGGGTACAGCTGTTTTCACTGATGGTTGCTTCTTATACATACAACCACCAAATCGAACAGAAAAGTGGGCAGTTTTCTCCTACTTCCATCAAAAAAGGAGGGATTACTTTTTATTATAGGAACTACATTCGACTACACCTCCTAGGTTTACATGTAATTAGTGGTGGTAAACCTTATAAAAATTAGTAGTGTTAGTTAGTGAGTATATACCATTTTCATTCGTATGCAAACGTGTACATACGTGTAACCTCTAGTCGGGCTTCGACCGACCTGCCTTCGGCATGTCGAGATTTACCCGTATAAAACCTGCTTACACTGAAGACAGTGAGCTTACACTGAAGACAATGTATGTGAAATTATTGCTTAAGGCGTCTTTGTATGTAATAATCGTATAACTGGAATCGATGAGAATGTATATATACACACACGTTAACATGCATGATGAAGCTTGGGAAGGTATAAGCAGGGTCCGTTTTCGCATAATCTGTCTGCTCTTTGTTGCATTTGAGTTGTAATAACCGCCTTTGTTTTACCGCGAAAATTGCGTGTCGAAGCGACATTCTAATAACTGACTTGATCATATAAAACGTTGAAACATTTGTAAAAACGAGAGTCAATCATTTTGGCATTGACATTTTCAATCAGGCTTAGCGTAAACCAATTTTCATGGCTTCAAGAGGCTTAAGAAAAGATTTTAGCTTCAAATCTCGGCGTGATCAAGCCCTACAAGACTGCAGTTTGAAGTTAAATATTTCCAATTACGACGGAAAGACGATTTCTCAAATCAATTAGAAAAAATTGTTCAAGTAAGAGGATAAAGTAATTACTGGAAATGTTCGTTCTGAGAGCAGTTTATTGTTGTTTAATAGTCGTATCTAAGGCGCTGTCGAGGGTTGCAGTTTATGTTTGTTTAATATTCGTACTGCCGATGGTTTATTTTTCATAGTCGAACCGACAGGTCTGCCGTTTAAGTCGTACCTACAATTTCTGCACATTTAATAGGCGTATATACATTTATTCGTTAGTACAGTTTATGCTCATTTAATAGTCTGTCTATGACTCTGCCGAGGGTTACAGTTTGTGCTCATTTAATAGTCGTATATATATATGGCATTGCCGAGGGCTACAGTTTATGCTAATTTAATAGTCTGTCCATGACACTGCCGAGGGCTACAATTTATGCTCATTTAGTAGCCTGACTATGACACTGCCGACGGTTACAGTTTATGCTCATTTAATAGTAGTTTATATATATATGGTACTGTCGAGGGCTACAGTTTGTGCTCATTTAATTTTCTACCTATGACACTGCCGAGGGCTACAATTTGTGCTCATTTTATAGTCTGTCTATGACACTGTCGCGGGCTACAGTTTATACTCATTCAATAGTTTGTTTATGACACTGCAGAGGGCTAGAGTTTATGCTCATTTAATAGTCGTATACTAGTATATCGCACTTTCGAGGGCTACAGTTTATGCTCATTTAATAGTCTGGCTATGACACTGTCGCGGGCTATAGGTTATGCTCATTTAAAAGTATATCTATGACACTGTCGAGGGCTACGGTTTAAGCTCATTCAATAGTTTGTTTATGACACTGCAGAGGGCTACAGTCTATGCTCATTTAATAGTCGTATATGAGTATATCGCACGTTCGATGGCTACAGTTTATGCTCATTTAATAGTCTGGTTATGACACTGTCACGTGCTATAGGTTATGCTCATTTAAAAGTCTAAATATTACACTGTCGAGGGCTATGATTTATGCTCATTCAATAGTTTGTTTATGACACTGCAGAGGGCTACTGTTTATGCTCATTTAATTGTCGTATACTAGTATATCGCACTTTCGATGGCTAAAGTTTATGCTCATTTTATAGTCTGGCTATGACACTGCCGAGGGCTACAGTTTATGCTCATTAATAGTAGTATACTAGTATGTGGCACTGCCAATGGCTACAGTTGATGCTCATTTTAATAGTCTACGTATGACACTCCCGAGTGCTACAGTTTATGCCCATTTAATACTTTATCTATGACACTGATACTTTAATAGTCTATCTATGACACTGTCGAAAGCTACAGTTTATGCACATTTGATAGTCGTATGTATATGACACTGCCGATTGCTACAGTTTATGTTCATTCAATAGTCTGTCTATGACACTGCCGAGGGCTATAGTTTATGCTGATTGAATAGTCGTATGTAGATGACACTGCCGAGGGCTACAATTTATGCTGATTTAATAGTCCTATGTATATGACACTGCCGAGGGCTACAGTTTATGTTCATTCAATAGTTTGTCTATGAAATTGCCGAGGACTACAGTTTATGCTGATTTAATAGTCGTAACTATATGACACTGCAGAGGGCTACGATTCATGCGCATGTAATAGTCTGTCTATGACACTGCCGAGGGCTACACTTTATGCTCATTTAATAGTAGTGTATATATGGCACTGCAGAGGGCTACCGTTTATGCTCATTAATTGTAGTATACTAGTATGTGACACTGCCGAGGGCTAAAGTTTATGCTCATTAATAGTCGTATACTAATATATCGCACTGTCGAGGGCTACCATTTATGCTCATAAATAGTCGTATACTAGTATATGACATTGCCTAGGGATACAGTTTATTATCATTAATAGTCGTATAGAAGTATATGACACTGCCGAGGGCTACAGTTTATGCTCATTAATAGTCATATACTATTATATGAAACTGGCTTGGGCTACAGTTTATGATCATTAATAGTCGTATAATAGTATATGGCACTGCCGAGGGCTACAGTTTATGCACATTTAATAATCTATCTTTGACACTGCCGAGGGCTACAGTTTATGTTAATAGTGTATCTGTGCCACTGCAGAGGGCTACAGTTTATGTTAATAGTGTATCTGTGCCACTGCAGAGGGCTACAGTTTATGTTAATAGTGTATCTGTGCCACTGCAGAGGGCTACAGTTTATGCTGATTTAATAGTGTATCTATGACACTGTCGAGGGATACATGTTATGCTCGTTTAATAGCCTCTCTATGACACTGCCGAGGTCTACAGCTTATGCTCATTTAATAGTCGTCTGTCTATGACACTGCCGAGGGCTACCGTTTATGACCATTAATAGTAGTATACTAGTATGTGTCACCGCCAAGGGCTACAGTTTATGCTCATTTAATACACTATCTATCACTGCTAATTTAATAGTCAATATATGACAACTGCCGAAGGGTACAGTTTATGATAATTTAATAGTCTACGTATGACACTGCCGAGGGCTACAGTTTATGCCCATTTAATACTTGATCTATGACACCGATAATTTAAAAGTGTATCTATGACACTGCCGAGGGCTACAGTTTATGCTCCTTTAATAGTCGTATGTATATGACACTGCCGAGGGCTACAGTTTATGTTCATTTAATAGTCTGTCTATGAAATTGCCGAGGACTGCAATTTATGCTCATTTAATAGTCGTATATATATGACACTGCCGAGGGCTACAGTTTATGTTAATAGTGTATCTATGCCACTGCAGAGGGCTACAGTTTATGCTCATTTAATAGTCTGTCTATGACACTGCCGATGGCTACAAGTTATGCTCATTTAATAGTGTATCTATGACACTGCCGAGGGCTACAGTTTATGTTCATTTAATAGTCTGTCTATGAAATTGCCGAGGACTACAATTTATGCTTATTTAATAGTCGTATATATATGACACTGCCGAGGGCTACAGTTTATGTTAATAGTGTATCTATGCCACTGCAGAGGGCTACAGCTTATGCTCATTTAATAGTATGTCTATGACACTGCCGATGGCTACAATTTATGCTCATTTAATAGTGTATCTATGACACTGCCGAGGGCTACAGTTTATGTTCATTTAATAGTCAGTCTATGACACTACCGAGGTCTACACTTTATGCTCATTTAATAGTACTATATATATATATGACACTGCCGAGGGCTACAATTTGTGCTCATTAATAGTCGTATATTAGTATATGACACTGCCGAGGGCTACAGATTATGCTGATTAATGGTCATATACTAGTATATGACACTGCCGAGAGCTACAGTTTATGCTCATAAATATTCGTATACTAGTATATGGCACTGCCGAGGGCTACAGTTTATGCACATTTAATAGTCTATCTTTGACACTGCCGAGGGCTACATTTTATGCTCATTTAATAGTGTATCTATGACACTGTAGAGGGCTACAGTTTTTGGTCATTTAATAGTATGTTTATGACACTGCAGAGGGCTACATTTTAATCTCATTTAATAGTCTACGTATGACACTGCCGAGGGCTACAGTTAATGCTCATTTAATACTCTGTCTCTAACACTGATAATTTTATAGTCTCTCTATGACACTGCCGAGGGCTACAGTTTATGCTCATTAAATAGTCGTATGTATATGATTCTGCCGAGGGCTACAGTTAATGTTCATTTAATAGTCTGTCTATGAAATTGCCGAGGACTACAGTTTATGCTCATTTAAAAGTCTGTATATGACACTGCCGAGGGCTACAGTTTATGTTCATGTAATAGTCTGTATATGACAATGCCGAGGGCTACACTTTATGCTCATTTAATAGTAGTATATATATGGCACTGCCGAGGGCTACAGTTTATGCTCATTAATAGTCGTATACTAGTATATTGCACTGCCGAGGGCTACAGTTTATGTACATTTAATAGTCTATCTTTGACACTGCCGAGGGTTGTTTTATGCTCATTTAATAGTGTGCCTATGACACTGCCGAGGGCTACATTTAATGCCCATTTAATACTTGATCTATGACACCGATAATTTAATAGTGTATCTATGATACTGCCGAGGGCTACAGTTTATGCTCATTTAATAGTCGTATGTATATGACACTGCCGAGGGCTACAGTTTATGTTCATTTAATAGTCTGTCTATGAAATTGCCGAGGACTGCAATTTATGCTCATTTAATAGTCGTATATATATGACACTGCCGAGGGCTACAGTTTATGTTAATAGTGTATCTATGCCACTGCAGAGGGCTACAGTTTATGCTCATTTAATAGTCTGTCTATGACACTGCCGATGGCTACAAGTTATGCTCATTTAATAGTGTATCTATGACACTGCCGAGGGCTACAGTTTATGTTCATTTAATAGTCTGTCTATGAAATTGCCGAGGACTACAATTTATGCTTATTTAATAGTCGTATATATATGACACTGCCGAGGGCTACAGTTTATGTTAATAGTGTATCTATGCCACTGCAGAGGGCTACAGCTTATGCTCATTTAATAGTCTGTCTATGACACTGCCGATGGCTACAATTTATGCTCATTTAATAGTGTATCTATGACACTGCCGAGGGCTACAGTTTATGTTCATTTAATAGTCAGTCTATGACACTACCGAGGTCTACACTTTATGCTCATTTAATAGTACTATATATATATATGACACTGCGGAGGGCTACAATTTGTGCTCATTAATAGTCGTATATTAGTATATGACACTGCCGAGGGCTACAGATTATGCTGATTAATGGTCATATACTAGTATATGACACTGCCGAGAGCTACAGTTTATGCTCATAAATAATCGTATACTAGTATATGGCACTGCCGAGGGCTACAGTTTATGCACATTTAATAGTCTATCTTTGACACTGCCGAGGGCTACATTTTATGCTCATTTAATAGTGTATCTATGACACTGTTGAGGGCTACAGTTTTTGGTCATTTAATAGTATGTTTATGACACTGCAGAGGGCTACATTTTAATCTCATTTAATAGTCTACGTATGACACTGCCGAGGGCTACAGTTAATGCTCATTTAATACTCTGTCTCTAACACTGATAATTTTATAGTCTATCTATGACACTGCCGAGGGCTACAGTTTATGCTCATTAAATAGTCGTATGTATATGATTCTGCCGAGGGCTACAGTTAATGTTCATTTAATAGTCTGTCTATGAAATTGCCGAGGACTACAGTTTATGCTCATTTAAAAGTCTGTATATGACACTGCTTAGGGCTACAGTTTATGTTCATGTAATAGTCTGTATATGACAATGCCGAGGGCTACACTTTATGCTCATTTAATAGTAGTATATATATGGCACTGCCGAGGGCTACAGTTTATGCTCATTAATAGTCGTATACTAGTATATTGCACTGCCGAGGGCTACAGTTTATGCACATTTAATAGTCTATCTTTGACACTGCCGAGGGTTGTTTTATGCTCATTTAATAGTGTGCCTATGACACTGCCGAGGGCTACATTTTATGCTCATTTAATATTGTATCTATGACACTGCCGAATTCTACAGTTCATGCTCATTTAATAGTCTCTCTGTGACACTGCCGAGGCCTACAGTTTATGCACATTTAATAGTCTGTCTATGACACTGATAGTTTAATTGTCTACCTATGACACTGTCGAGATCTACAGTCAGTGCTCATTTAATAGTTTACCTATGACACTGCCGAGGGCTACAATTTGTGCTCTTTTTATAGTCTGTCTATGACACTGTCGCCGGCTACAGTTTATACTCATTTAAAAGTCTATCTATGAGTCTGTCGAGGGCTACGGTTTATGCTCATTTAATTGTCTATCTATAACACTGCAGAGGGCTACAGTTCATGCTCATGTAATTGACTATCTATGACACTGCCGAGGGCTAAAGTTTATTATCATTCAATAGTAGTATCTATATGGCACCGCCGAGGGCTACGGTTTATGCTCATTATTAATCGTATACTAGTATATGACACTGCCGAGGGCTAGAGTTTATGCTCATTTATCAGTCTATCAATGACACTGCCGAGGGCTATATTTTATGCTCATTTAATACTCTATCTATGACACTGATAATTTAATAGTCTGTCTTTCTATCTATGACACTGCCGAAGGCTACAGTTTATGCTAATTTGATAGTCTATCTTCGACACTGCCGAGAGCTACAGTTTATGCTCATTTAATAGTCGTATACTAGTATATGACACTGCCGAGGGCTACAGTTCATACTCATTTTAGTCGTATACTAGTATATGACATTGCCTATGGCTACAGTTTATGCTCATTTAATAGTCCTCTATGACACTGACGAGGGCTAGAGTTTATGCTCATTTAATAATAGTATATATATGGCACTGCCTAAAGCTACGTTGTATGCTCATTTATAGTCGTATACTAGTATATGACACTGCCGAGGGCTATAGTTTATGCTCATTATTATTCGTATACTAGTATATGGCACTGCCAAGGGTTACAGTTTATGCTCATTTAAAAGTGTATCTTTGACACTGCAGGGGGCTACATGTTATGCTCATTTATTAGTGTATCTATGACACTGCAGAGGGCTACAGTTTATGCTCATTTAATAGTCTGTCTTTGACAGTGCCGAGGGCTACAGTTTATGCTCATTAATAGTCGTATACTAGTATATGACTCTGCCAAGGCCTACATTTTATGCATATTTAATAGTGTATCTTTGACACTGCCTAGGGCTATATTTTATGCTCATGTAATAGTGTATCTATGACACTGCAGAGGGCTACAGTTTATGCTTATTTAATAGTCTGTCTATGACACTGCCGAGGGCTACAGTTTATGGTCATGTAATTCACAATCTATGACACTGCCGAGGGCTACAGTTTATGCTCATTTAATAGTCGTATACATATGTCAATGTCGATGGCTACTGTATATGCTCATTTAATACTAGTAGTCTGTCTATGACACTGCTGAGGGCTACAGTTTATGCTCATTTAGTAGTCTGGCTATGCCATGTCGAGGGCTGCAGTTTATGCTCATTTAATTGTCTGTCTATGACACTGCCGAGGGCTACAGTTTATGCTCATTTAATAGTCGTATACATATGTCAATGTCGATGGCTACTGTATATGCTCATTTAATACTAGTAGTCTGTCTATGACACTGCCGAGTGCTACAGTTTATGCTCATTAATAGTCGTATACTAGTATATGACACTGCCGAGGGCTACAGTTTATGCTCATTTAATTGTCTGTCTGACACTGTCGAGGGCTACAGTTTATGCTCATTTAATTGTCTGTCTATGACACTGCCGAGGGCTACAGTTTATGCTCATTTAATAGTCTGCCTATGCCATGTCGAGGGCTAGAGTTTATGCTCATTTATCAGTCTATCAATGACACTGCCGAGGGCTATATTTTATGCTCATTTAATACTCTATCTATGACAGTGATAATTTAATAGTCTGTCTTTCTATCTATGACACTGCCGAAGGCTACAGTTTATGCTAATTTGATAATCTATCTTTGACACTGCCGAGAGCTACAGTTGATGCTCATTTAATAGTCGTATACTAGTTTATGACACTGCCGAGGGCTACAGTTCATACTCATTTTAGTCGTATACTAGTATATGACATTGCCTATGGCTACAGTTTATGCTCATTTAATAGTCCTCTATGACACTGACGAGGGCTAGAGTTTATGCTCATTTAATAATAGTATATATATGGCACTGCCTAAAGCTACGTTGTATGCTCATTTATAGTCGTATACTAGTATATGACACTGCCGAGGGCTATAGTTTATGCTTATTATTATTCGTATACTAGTATATGGCACTGCCAAGGGTTACAGTTTATGCTCATTTAATAGTCTGTCTATGACAGTGCCGAGGGCTACAGTTTATGCTCATTAATAGTCGTATACTAGTATATGACTCTGCCAAGGCCTACATTTTATGCATATTTAATAGTGTATCTTTGAAACTGCCTAGGGCTATATTTTATGCTCATGTAATAGTGTATCTATGACACTGCAGAGGGCTACAGTTTATGCTTATTTAATAGTCTGTCTATGACACTGCCGAGGGCTACAGTTTATGGTCATGTAATTCACAATCTATGACACTGCCGAGGGCTACAGTTTATGCTCATTTAATAGTCGTATACATATGTCAATGTCGATGGCTACTGTATATGCTCATTTAATACTAGTAGTCTGTCTATGACACTGCTGAGGGCTACAGTTTATGCTCATTTAGTAGTCTGGCTATGCCATGTCGAGGGCTGCAGTTTATGCTCATTTAATTGTCTGTCTATGACACTGCCGAGGGCTACAGTTTATGCTCATTTAATAGTCGTATACATATGTCAATGTCGATGGCTACTGTATATGCTCATTTAATACTAGTAGTCTGTCTATGACACTGCTGAGGGCTACAGTTTATGCTCATTAATAGTCGTATACTAGTTTATGACACTGCCGAGGGCTACAGTTTATGCTCATTTAATTGTCTGTCTGACACTGTCGAGGGCTTCAGTTTATGCTCATTTAATTGTCTGTCTATGACACTGCCAAGGGCTACAGTTTATGCTCATTTAATAGTCTGCCTATGCCATGTCGAGGGCTACAGTTTATGCTCATTTAATAGTCTGTCTATGCCATGTCGAGGGCTACAGTTTATGCTCATTTAATAGTCTGGCTATGACACTGCCGAGGGCTACATTTAATAGTCACATCCATCGCACTGTTGTGTACGAGTATTTCCATACAATTATTTGTGATATAACTTGCTGTTTAATTTAACATAGTCATATATATGTTAGGAATACAGGTAATATGGTGGTGGTGGTGGGTGGTGGTGGTGGTGGGTGGTGGATAGCGGTGGCAGTGGCGGTAGCGGTGGAGATGGGTGGCGGTGGCAGCAGCAGCAGCAGTAGCAGTAGCAGCAGCAATAGTAGTCACCGAGTAGTAGAATGATGTTGCTATTGAGGGTCAGGAATAATAACGGACTTATTTGACACAGAAAAAGAAAAAGTATGCCTTTGTTAGACGTAAGTTTTTCGGTTGCAGAAAAAAAACCGAAGGAACAAACAGTAAAAATAACTTCTCAGACAATCGCTTGTTATGTTCAAGAACCATTACAAGTTATCCAAACGTTAGAATTATTTATCTGAATCCGTCTCTTTTAAAGGCATTTTCTACTCGATTAATTATAAACAAATATCTTGCATCAGAAAATCATAAAGAAGCACCGCGCTAAATTGCAACATTTCAGATTTAAACCAGAAACTTTTACTAATTAAACAAAAAACTTTTTTCATCGGCGACGTTTGAAGCTTCTATTAAAGATGTCCTCCTGATTAGTGAGAACAAAAAATAAATAACAGCACGATTAGATATCGAATTGTTTTTAATTGACTTAAAATTCTTCTTTATTTCTTTCAATTTAGAATAAATCATATCCTGTGACAACTTGTCGTCTGCCGTTTGTAACGGAATATTGTACTAATGAGTGGCGCGAGACGAATTTCATCACAGCAGCAGCACGATTTAACACAAATGTCTACAGTTAAATGTGGTCATTAAGTGATTCGGTGCTCCTTGGACAGAAATGTTTAGAGGGTATGCAAATCACCTTAAGGACTTGGTGAAAACGCCGTAAACTACGGGTTAGAAGTAATACAAGTTACAAATTGTCAATGCCTACGCTCTGTTTTTATTTTATGTTTCTGTATGTGAAAGTTGGCAGGATAAATTGTTAAAGGGACTGGAGGCGATCTGGAAGAAATATGTGTGTTACTCCAAATACGAATAAGTTCATTATATTGTGTTTCAGTTTTTCATTGTGCATATGCACTAATTATTGTTTGGGGCGCTTGTTTCAGCCAATTTTTTTTTTGACTTTTCAGACAAAATTCATACAGTACCTAACTAAGTTATATATCAATGAAACAGATATTTGTAGTGGTAATTAGAAATACCTTACTTTTCAAAATCGGTTGAGAAATAACAAAAGTTCATGCTCTAAAGTTGTTTTTGATGGGGCATTTTCAATGCAAAATTCTGCTACAAGAAAAATTTGAAAAAAAATCTTCTTTTTTTCAGAATTGTTATCCAAAAATGGTTTTATATTGTTGGATATTCGTAAATAAAGACACCCTGAAAGTTTAATAGCAACAAAGAATAGAATAGTTTATTTCATACAAAAGGCCATAGGCCCATCAGTACACACATGCTTATTTAACAAATATACAAAATATCAATAGGTGGTGATACAGTATACATAGTACCTATTACCAAGTGATTAAGCATGGTTCAACTGAATTATACTTGTTATAGCAATGAAGTATTCATATACTCTTATCAAATATACATAGAAATACGAACTAAATATGATTTTAGAATTGGAGTTGACGAGGAGAATCTTATGTATTATTATACAATAATTCATTACGTAATTTAAAACTTTCAAAAATATACATGGCAAGGTTTCTTTGTATGCGTACATTGTTATTGTGCATGAGTTCAGTAAACTTCAGAATATTAGGATGCTTCCAGTAGTATGGTTTGATATATTTTAAACGCAGTTCCTTGTACATTGTGCATTCAAATAAGAAATGGAATTCATCCTCGAGATTGTTACATAGCTGACATTTACGTTCATGTAGTGGTAGTTTTTGTGGTTTGTGCCATCTCCCCGTCTCAACTTCAAGACGGTGAGATGACACTCGTAATCTGCTTAAAGCACATCTGAATTTTCTTAAATTTAAATTTTTTAAATACGGTTGAAAGCGAAATTCTGAAATCAATACGTATGTCCTAGCACGGGTTGAGTTCACTAATTCTTCATTCCAACTTTGAATAAATGTATCCTTTAATCGTTGTTTAAAAATTTAAATAAAACCTATTTTATTTCCAACGCCATGGAATAACCAGGCATGATTAAAACCAAGTTTATCAAAAATATATTTAACTTGACTTGCCCAATTTTGTTTGTTAGGATATTTTGCCATATCATCTAACGTCATATTATACACAATGGTTATGTACTTTGTATCATTGCTCTCAACAATCTTAAACCAAAAGTTTATAATTCTATGAATTCTATAATTAATGAGTGACTGTCTTCCTAGTTCACCATAAATAAAGTTATTCTGCGTCTGTATTTTTACACCTAATAATTATTTACAAAATGATAAATGTGTTCTCTCTATTTCATCTGCTTTCGCAAACCCCCATACCTCACATCCATAGTTCAATATAGGCAATATCAATTTATCAAATAGACTCAACATGTGAGATACTGACAAATTTGTAAATTTATAAGTATATTTCTTTAACTGGAATATGGCTTTCAATGCTTGCCAACTTAATGTGTTAAATGTTTTTTCCAAACGATCCTCCGGTAGAAAACACATATGAAGGCTAACTCAAGTTATATGAAATTTCTTAGTTTTCTGCTGTCCCACCAACAAGGAATTTACCTGGGAAAAGGCCTATCAAAAAATCATTTGGGTTGTAAAATATGTATTTCTCAACCGATTTTCAAAACTAAGGTATTTATATTTACCACTAAAAATACCAGTTCTAATGATATATAATTGATGTTTGTATTATTCAAATTGCTCAAGCTACTGCAGAAAAAAACTGTGGCTGGAACAAGCACCCGAACAAAAGGCACAATGCTACGTAGGATTTAATAATTGTTGAAATAGTTTATTCTGTAACACTAGACGAATCGGCTAGTTTGTCGTCAAATCATTGATAACATTAATTCAATTGATGCTTTAAGGATCTTATAAAGTCGTAGTTCACTTTATTTTAATCGTCAAATTGCCACGCCAAACGCTTTCATCAACAATAATTAAATTGAATAACATGCGGCCTAATGCAGTGTATATGCATATTCTATATGAAACTGAAGCACATTATGAGATTATGAGAGTTTTCATTTCTGTTTGGATTGACGATCAATAACACTTCCAGAGCTAAGAAACAGCAATTATTTCTATAATAAATAAATGGTTTAAAGCCATAAATGACGGAAAGTTTGTTGGAACAATCATGGTAGACTTTAGAAAAGCATTTGATTTAGTTGATCACGATATATTATTGAAAAAGTTAAAACTTTATAAATGTAGCGATTTGACCATGAAATGGTTTATATCATACCTAACCGACCGGAAACAAAAAGTAGAACTAAATGGTACTTTTTCAAATTTAAATGGTGTTACCTGTGGAGTACCACAAGGGTCCGTACTTGGCCCCCTGTTCTTCTTAATATTTATTAATGATCTACCTCTACATATGAGTGACACAGTAAATCATACTGATATGTATGCTGACGATACAACAATATATGCTATAAATGATTCGTTAATTACAATTGAAAATAATCTGCAAGCTGCACTGCATATATTGCAAGACTGGTGCTTAGAAAACGGCATGGTACTAAACACAGAAAAAACTAAAGACTTATTAATTACAACACCTCAGAAGCGCGCAGTATTACTCACTCACCTATGTCTTTAAACTACAATACAACTGATATTCAACTGACCTCTGAAAGTAGAGTATTAGGCGTAAACCTGAATGAAAACCTTAAGTGGGATGAACATATAATACGCATTCGAAAGAAATTATCATCATATCTGCGTCTATTATCTAGAATAAAGCAATACATTCCGCTTAACTATATAATTATTTACTATAAGGCTTATTTATGCCCAGCCACATTTAGATATTTGCAATATAATATGGGGAATTCTAATACACCCGCACTATATAGCCTAGTTTAAAATATCTCGTTATATTGAACGATATATCACTGTAATTTTTGCAACGTTAGGAGAATAAACATTGCGCATTGCGCATTGTAATGTATGCAACGTTAGGAGAGTAAGCAAAGCAATGCGAAAGATTTCAGATGTGTGCGTTATTTTCACATTTTAGGGGTATTAGAATAGAAATAGAACATCGTTAACGGTGAATTATCTATAATATATCACGGTTTGTCGTTCAATTATAAACAATAATTTCACTCGCCCTTTGGGCTCGTGAAATTATTGTTTACAATTGAACTCCAAACCGTGTTATATTAAACGATAATTAACAGTAAACGATGTTCTATTTCTTAAATACAACGAAGGAAAAATGTCTTTTACAAATACAAAGAAGAGCTTATATTATATTAGGCAACGAATATACATGTTTAAATGATGCAATTAACACTATAAATGAAATGACAATTGACCAAAGAATTGTTCTTAATAAAGCTAAATTTAAATGTTTGAGTTAATAACATAAGGTCACACAATTTACGATCTCATTTTGATATTAACTTTACGATTCATAAGCCAAATAAGGAGCTTTTTAAAGGAAGTATATCTTACTCTGGGCCAGTAATTTGGAACGAAATCCCAGAGCATATAAGATATTGCACGTCAGTTAAATCTTTTTCAAACAATTATATAAAGCGGATAAAAAGTACTGTATAACTGAAATTGTTTACGTTAAAATGGTTTTTGAATCACAATATAGATTTTAATTTTTTGTGAACGCTTTTGTTTCCATTGTCAAAATCGTTGTGTTGCTATAAACTTGTATATATGTTTTGTTTACTATGTTGCTTTGTAAAGAGGGCCTCAGGGAAGATTAGTATTTTTACTAACTGGGATACCCTCTTAAAATAAAGTCTTCAATTCAATTTAGTTCAATTCAGATTGCCGCCAGTACCTTTAACAAGTTGAATGAGACGATTATGATTAATAATCTCAGATAATAAAAGCAGTTAATTGAATAAATATTAAAGTTTAATAGTAAAACAAGTTGTAATTGCTTTTGATATATTAACGCCGCAAAATCTTCGATATTAAAGCGACACATGGCAATCGTATATATACATAAATTACATGTGTTCGATCGTTATTATTAATTATAAGAATAGCAAAAAAGCAAATTATTTTCCACACACAGAAATGTTGTTGTTTTTTCATTTTTGGAACACTATTACCTCTTTTTCATTTTGAAGCTTAAGCATATGGTAACTCTGAGGCCTGAATAGTACCATGACTCCAGTCCATGTTTTTATACCGTATATGCGTAACGCACCTGTCAGTGCTGCGACAATACTTTGAAAAAAAGTTACAGAAATTTCGTTACTAAAAAATATTGCTAAAAGCGAAAATGCCTTGAAAAAATCGTCTGCAAGTGTTATATCTTGATGTTTCGTATCATTAAAGATAAACACATTAATTATTATATAACATAATATTTCTTTGCGAATATAAGTGGCCAAATTCTTCGTTTTGATAGGATTTTGCGCCGAAAATAATATTCTGTTGTAAACACTATCGGAGTTCACGTTCTTTATAATGTAACAAATCTTTACAAATTATTTCAGCTGTAAAATGAAAATGTCCACGCAAGTACTCCAGCGTCAAACAATATCGAGAATGGGTCACGTGGCATTTACGCTCTCGCCCACTTCACGCGAGAGATTGAACTGGTATTTCTGTCAATTGTAACTTCCGTTATTGAGATTTTATGGCAAATTTGCTCGCAACTAGTAATAAATATCTAATTGCATTCAAATTAAATTATCGAACATTTTCCTTTTCACCATTACGTGTCAATGGTTAAGTGAGTGATTAAGGAGCCGATAATTAATACTTGTAAATCCTTAGCCGCGTTCTCGCAACTGTTTTGATAACGCATTACAAATTGAAATATTGCGATATGCTAATGCGCTCGTGTATCTTTCGTAAACGTCCATATCGTTTAGAATTTTTTTTTAAACATCAACAGAGTCACGTAATAGGATCGTTTACAAACAATGGTGCATTTTTTACTTGAACTTCGTCATCCCGCTAGTCGTCGACTAGGGTAGATAACAGAAACGGCCTTTATTTGATGTCTTCACTTGATGTGTTGTTTCCGTTTTTAGCTCTACCGGCCAAAGGCCAGGCGAGCTTATGCGATCATTTTTTGTCCGTCGTCTGTCTGTCTGTCTGTCTATCTGTCCGTCCGTTAGCAATTTTATAAAATCGACATCTTCTCTGAAACCATTTGAAGGATTTTGATAAGTCTTTATCACCATGTTACTTAGGAGGCCCCTTCTCAGGTTTTTGTTTTTCATGGCCGCCAGTCATCCAAGATGGCCGTCATGGCTAAAATCAGGTCAAATTTAGGGAAATTTCAAACAACACCTCCTCCGAAACCACGTGTTCCATTCTAGTGAAATATCATATACATGTTCCTTGGGTTGGCCTCTATCAAATTCATGTTTTTCGTTATTGTCGAATAATCAAAATAGCCACCACGTCAACCCAAAGTTTACATAGAGTTATATAGGAAAAGGCTAAAAATGACATCTTCTCTGAAACCGCTTGAAGAATTTTGATGAAACTTAATCACAATGAACTTTGGGATAGTCCTCCTCAGATTTTTGTTTTCGCGGCCGTCAGTTATCCAAGATGGCCGCCATGGCTAAAATTATAAAATTTAAAGAGATTTCAAACGACATCTCCGAAACCACTTAATCCTTTCCAGTGAAATATCATATACATGTTCCTTGGGTTGGCCTCTATCAAATTCGTGTTTGTTGTTATCGTCGAATAATCAAATTGGCCGCCACGACGACCCAAAGTTTAAATAGAGTTATATAAGAAAAGGAGAAAAATGACATCTCTGGAACCTTTCGAAGGAATTTGTTGAAGCTTTATCACAATGATCTTTGGGATAGTTCGCCTCAGATTTGTGTTTTTCGCAGCCACCAGTTGTCCAAGATGGCCGCCATGGCTACAACTGGTCAAATTTAAGGAAATTTCAAACGACATCTCCTCTGAAACATCTTATTCCATTCTAATGAAATATCATATACATGTTCCTTAAGTTGGTCTCTATCAAATTTGTGTATTTCGTTATGGTCGAATAATCAAATTGGTCGCCATGATGACCCAAAATTTACATAGAGTTATATAGGAAAAGGTTAAATACGACATCTTTTGAAGGATTTTGTTGAAACTTTATCACTATGGTTGGCGTCTATTAAGTTTGTGTTTTTTTGTTTTGCTTTATATAGGAAAAGGCTAAATATGACATCTTCTCTGAAACCGCTTGAAGGAGTTTGATGAAACTTAATCACAATGATCTTTAAGGAAGTCCCACTCAGTTTTCCAAGATGGCCACCATGTCTAAAACGAGGTAAACATTAAGGAAATTTCAAACAACATCTCCTCCAAAACCATGTATTCCATTCTATTGAAATATCATATTGCGTGTTCCTTGGGTTGGCCTCTATTAATTGTCCGAACATATGTACATTATATATATATATATAAACTTTTCTTTACTAGGCTTAGAAACCATGTACATATGTTGTCAAATTTCCCTGTTGTTGGTGGGATACAAAAGGTAATGGATAATGGGCCTAGAATGTTCATTCTTGATAGCACCACATGACATTTTGTGTTGATGCACATTAAAACCTTCAGTTCAAACTATTTTGTAAATGTGTTCAGTAAAACAAAAAAACATAATTTATTTTCAACCAAGACAATTTTTTCTAGACGAAAACTATTGTGTATATAGTATATTAGTCAACGCAGGGTCCCAATGATCAATACATGAAAAATGCTTATTAATAAATGCAGGCAATTCTCATGTTTTTGCGTCTGAGTGATAAAGATCGATTCAGGACGTTTCGGCACCAAACCATTTCGACACCTAGACGAATCGGCACCTAGACGTTTCGGCATCAAACCATTTCGGCAACAATTTTAATTTTTACCCTAGACGTTTCGGCACCCATTTATATTTGAGTATTATAATGAAGTAAAGAAGTAAAGAAATTAATTATTTTCTATAAGATCACTTATAATTCATTTAAAATGCAAAGTTGATTGCCTTAACGGCAACTCCGAAGCGGTTTTGAGCCTGAATACAACTAAATCATGAACATAAATAGGGCCCATATGATAATCACTTGTAAAATTTAAGTAAATATGACTTTTATATTATATTGTGGCATGGTCACTGAAATTCCCTTTGTAATAGCTCAGGTGTAAATCGTTTAATTGAAAATACTTGAATATGTTCCCTTTAACATGTATAATAATGTATACCTAAGACCAAATACAAATTTATCTGTATTCATACAGTATCTTTTAATTCTTCACTAGATACCTTCCTGTCATCTCCATATCGACGACTACAGGTATGTGACTTGAACAAAGCCTCCACAAACTAACCCATTATTAAAAATCGTCTACATATAACGCATGCGTTATACTTTTCTTGTTCTGATTATGTTGCATTAGTCTAGATATTTCAGTTTAGCCCTTTCTGGTCACCGGGAGTTAATAGGGCCACAGCAAATCCTGCTGGAGAGAGAGCGGTAGGGACCTGGTCCCTTTTACGTTCATAATGTCATTTTTGTCATGCTCATTAAATGTCTTCATCGTGACCCTGTTTGTGTTAAGATGGCGACGTGCCTTTATCTTAAATGAAGTGTCTGCTATACAAATCTGGGCTCAGTCTCCATATTTTATCTCGATATAAATGGAGGATGAGTGTGGCATGTTCATTCCTGTTTGGCACCATATAAGCTTTGTTGTGTTGCTGCACCGTGAAACCCCAGTTCAATACAAGTACTTGAGGGTATACTGAACCACATTAAAATGTTACACTTTTTCTTGAACCAGTTTGTACTCTTAACTTAGCGGACTGCCATGTGTAATATCGATCTGTCATCTATGTCTGACTGTTATCTATTAAATTGTTCACATTTAATTGATAAATGCTTTGTTACAATAGTTCATTTTAATGATACAATTTTTACATATAGCTTCAACAAATTTTATTTTATTGCCAATGTATAAGTGTTACGTTTTCAAAGTGGTTCAGAATACTATTCTTTATTGTCCATGTATACTACTTTATACAAACGTTTTGATATGTAATTGTATTATAATTCTTATATTAAAAAAACACTGTATTCTCTATACCATTATAGTTACTTTTTGAATGCTCTGCCAAATATGAATAACATGAATACAGTATATTTCATTAGGTACACTCAAAGCGTTAAGCAGTATCTATGCCTTTTGGTATATACAAAGTTCTCTTTGACCTTAATAGTTGCATATGCATTCTTTAATGAATACAGTTTTGGAAATTCATGAAAACCTCCCAACCTATTCATTAAGTTGTGCCTACTTTGGACTACTTCTCCTGAACTCCTGGCCAGATTTCAGTGAAACCTTGCAGGAATGATCAGTAGTGTTGTTGATTTGATCGATCATCGATCAGTTATGCCTTTGATCAAATCAATCGATTACAATTTTTCATGATCAACTTGATCACAAGCTTTGTACCGACTACTTCTCCTGATCTCCCGATAAAAGCTGTTTTACACAGTAGAGCGTCTACAGGCCCTCTTGTGCCTCTTGTTTTGAAAGTGTGGCACCGCTAAAGACCACAATTCCACTAAAGACCAAAACGCCGCTAAAGTCCACATAAATTTCCGCTAAAGTCCACAACTCCGCTATAGTCCAAAAACATTTCAGCTAAAGTCCCTAAAAACATGAACGCCAAAGTCCACAAAATTTTCCGCTAAAGTCCACAAAATATATTATCGCTAAAGACCACAAACGTTGTCGTTAAAGTCCACAACACGATTTCAGCGAAAAACACAATTGTTTATAAATTGTTTTCTCATTTGTGAGAGATGTTTCAGCATTTTTTTCATTAATTTATGTAAAACATGTTTGCCTTGTTTGTTTGTATAGTGTTTTACGTCATTTTCAACACATTTAATGTTATATATGACGGTCGATTTTTTTTGTGGTGAAGGCAGACCACCCACTTTTCCTGGGAATGACCAGTACTGTACACCTCCCGCCATTCGTAAGAATCGACACTTCCTCACTTACAAGTCGAGCTCCCAGTTGGATTCGAACCCGCAGCGGTGAGAGTATTTGCGCCAGATGTAGTTTACATGATCCATAAGTTGTGTAAATATGCAATATTTGTCAGGAAGACGCATTAAAGCGATAAGTGCGCTCTAATAGGTGTGTTGCAACCTTAAATGTAGCAATTCCATTAGGGTCAAACGCGGTACGTTCGGACAGCCCGGCTCGACCGGACGCTTGGTTACACTCTCAATTCTGTTTGAGAGTACTTCCCGCAATAATCGCGTATGATGTCATAATCTTATCCATTTAAAAATCGATGTGTTTTAGCTTTGAGTTTGTTATTACTATGCAAAGTGTAACGCATTTTTTGATTTGTCAAATAATGCATGTACGTCATCAAAACCTGTTTAGGCGCCGTTTACAACTACACCAGCAAATCTGCGATAATTCTCGATCTTGCTGGCCGTACTTCTTTGAAATTTGTGTCCATTTGAAATATTTAAATTACGTAGTTGATAATTAAAATATAAAAATGTATATTCGTTTAAAGTTGGGTTTATTTATTTGACAAAATAAATGTACCATACTGTACCATACTCCTGGTAAAATAGTGGATGGTACAACGGACACCTTTATACGCTCAATTCCAACTGGTACTTTCAAAAGAAACAAGTGCGGGTATAGGCCAAGGCGTTATGCTAGAGGTATCACTCTTACTTAAGCTCCTTCCAAAGAAATCAATATTACTTTAATTTTATAAATTATTATAGATCTAATAAATCTGACTCAATCTATTTAAAACCATCCCTACACCCCAGGCAAATGACGGGTTGTATAGTGATTTTTTTAAAACTCTTTTACGATTTTCGCAGATGTCCGTGTGTACCATCATTGGTATCCGAATACACCGGTAAGAGCCCGACTGTACCAGAGATGTGATGACAAAACATACAAATGGTTTAATAAGTGTTAAATGGAATGATTAATTACGTTTTCATTTGAAAACGATCCGCATATGACCCTTCTTTACACAATTATTTAATTAAGCTTCCGGCGCACAGATATTTGTAATAACAAGTGCCTGAATACGAAGGTGTCCGAACGTACCGGGGTTGACCCTAAAGGACTTCGAACTAAAAGTAACAAAACAACATACACTAAAGGTTATACAATAAATTGCACAACATTACAAAACAAAATGTATAATGAAACTGATATTTATGTTTTGTTTATGCTTTAAAAGAGGAGGTATTTTACTGAAATTAATAACATGTTTAGTTGAGCAACCTGCATTTCCTATAAAAATGTCAGCAAAGAATGTGTTGTTACCTTTAGGGTATAGGGATGTTACCTTTAATGTAATTCAAAAATGGTGTTACCTTTAGTGCAGAAATTGTTACCTTTAGTGCAATTTATTACCTTTAGTGTATGTTGTTACTTTTAGTCCCAAAAGTGTTACCTTTAGTGCAGCTAGTTACCTTTAATGCAGTTGTTGCCTTCAGGGTTGCAGCAAACGTATTTGCTGATTGTAAAGAGCGCACTTAGTGCTTTAATGCATCTTTCTGCCACATATTGAATATTTGCAAAACTTATGGATATAAACTACATCTGGCGCAAAAATGTTTTGCATAAATTAATGAAAAATTGCTGAAACATCTCTAACAAATGAGAAAACAATAAATTCATAATTGTGTTTTTCGCTGAAATAGTGTTGTGGACTTTAGCAAAAATGTTTGTGGTCTTTATCGACGACATTTTTGTCGACTTTAGCGGAAAATTTTGTAGTCTTTGGCGTTCGTTTTTTTGTGGACTTTAGCGGAATCGCGTGTGGACTATAACGGAGTTGTGGACTTTACCGGAAATTTATGTGGACTTTAGCGGAGTTGAGGTCTTTAGCGGAGGTGTGGTCTTTAGCGGAGGTGTGGTCTTTAGCGGAGGTGTGGTCTTTAGCGGTGCCACAAAGGGCTTTGGATGGCTATATCGTAAGATTTTGATAGATATGTCAAACGGCGGGATTACCCTTTTACCTGTAAAATATAAATGCATTTGCAAATACAAATTACTCATTTTGAGGTAGGCATTCCGACTTTACGATATATCTATTCTGACCTCACGGCATCCCGACCTTACGACGTATCCTCAACGATATATCCATCCGGACCTTACGACACATCTTTAGCCAACTGCTGAAATATCCGATCTGTTTTGATAGTATTTGGCTAAATAAATACAGTTTCTGTGCAACCTTTCCGTAAAAACAGAAAAATAAAATGATTATTTAAACAAAATTAGAAAATGTGAAGAGGTCGTTTATTTTATCCTGACGCATCATGTAGTCATCTGTACAAAATCCCGTCCTTATATACAGATCAAAATAAAATATGGAATTGAAATGGACGAGATCTATGGGTATATGTTTACATTAGGCCACAAACTTATGTACGCAAGGTTATTCGGCAGCAAAACCGATTCCCATCCGCGTTTTTTTCGTTGTTTGTCGTGCGTCTGTAATGCAACAGTTTAGCGGGTTGAGAATAGAATAATATGATTTATACAGAAGAAGAAAACGAAGAAAAAGACGAAGAAGAAGACATACACAACTTTCAGCACAACATATTAAAATATATGAGATTTTGGGCCAATATCGACCTAAGAGACACTAATGTGTACAAATATATACAATTTACAATTTTATTGTTTATTAAAGTGTCACATATAAAATTACATAAATCACAATACAATTTCAATGTTTTTATATCCAGCCGTATACACGACTTATGAGACACTGAGACAACATTATGTACACAGAATTTTCACTTTTAGAATGATCATACATCATTTAAGTATAAAATAGGTAATAACAATTAATAAGACTAAGTAACTATAGAAAAATATAATAAAAAATAGATAAATAAATAAAAAATAATACAGTTTAATAGTTTATTTAAGTCCCATCACAGTACAATACAACAATTCATAAAATACAACTGTACCATTCTTTTTAGAATTACAAGAGACTATACAATATAAATATACATATGATTGTTCACAATGTTAAAATATTGAGCAATTGATATTCGGAACCGACTGCCACAGCCATGTCATAAGACTACTGCCACAGCCATGTCATAAGACTCACAAAAAGCCACAGCAGTAGATCCAGTAGTCAATGCATACACATATATCACTGTTTTAATTTATCAAGTCATTTTCTGAGAATATTATTATCAAACACATAGTAATAATTGAGCGACCGGTGCAAATCTTGACATGTTGTCTAAAAAGTACTTAAAATAGAAATATTAATATGTGAGTTGGAGAATCGCAACGGCTACTGAAACCTTAAACAATAGTATAAAAAATTAGACAACAACCCAGATCAGATTTGGAGTTTACTGATTAGCACCGACTTCTCAACGTCGTTATAAAACCTTATTTCTTATCTAATAATGATTGCATTATTTACAGCAAAAAATGTGATGAAATTAACTTTAAAAAATAACGCTTACCAAGTAAAATAAATAATAATAATAACACATAATTAAGAATATAAAACAGAGTTTCGCTTTTTGAGAATACTACAACAGGTTTTGGCACTCACGCATAACATATCTTTATTGGAAAACAAAAATAACATTTTGTCTGTATCGTTTACATCTATACAATTTGGATATACAGACAATGCTTTATCAAATAAGAGTTTTCTAATATCATCATACATAGCACATTCTAAAACAGCATGCATCTCGTCGTCAACCTTGTGAATACAAAATGGACAAAAACGCTCATTTTATGCAATAGTTTCATATCGGCCTGTTTCGATTCTCAACGGTGCCACACCACACCTAAACTTTACAAATGCTGCTCTGTGCTGTAAAGGTAATATAAGTTTCCAATATGATTCAACTTCATATTCAGATTTAAATAGTCTGTATGTTCTTAACTTGTTTCTACCTACTCCACTTACTCTTGTTTCTCTGTTTATACTATTCTTCCAATCTATTACATATAAATCCATTAGTTCCGTTGTAACATCTTCAATACATTTTAACTTTGGAAAGGAAAAAATTATATTCGTGTATGCATCTAAGCCAATACTTTTCAACTTATCAACAACAGAGTGGAACCAATTTTTACGATATAATAAGCCCAAACAAAAATACGTTATATATCCTTGTATTGTTAAGATTTACATTACGACTCCAATGGTTACAAACATAATACAAAGAGGTATCCAACCCATATCACCTGATAACGCGGCCACTGGAGTGTATTTGCCTACTCCTAAGTAAAACCTCATGGCATGTATATAAGCGTTTATATATCCTCGCTGTATTGCACTAAGCATTTTAGCGAGCAGACCTCGGTTTAAAGTCTCATCCGAAGGAGTGGTAAGGTAGGAAATACTTTGGAAATATTTCGATAATTAACCCAAATTCGGTCCTGGCTGGGATTGAACGCGCGAACCCTGGGTTACTAATCGCAGTGAAACCTCATGGCTCTATGTTGTATAGTATTTATACAACAGTATGATTTATTTCCCCATGTAGCGGCTACATATGAAATAACAGGCCAGACAAAAGAGAATCATACAGTTTTGTATACAAAAGTTACGAAAGTGTTCTTTTAAAGAAGATTATTGATATAATCACTATCACAAGTTTCATGAACAAAATGTACATTGTGTATTAATCAGTATCGAAACTGGTGCATCCATGTTGAATCGGTCAATAATTTGAAACACGTCAATTGTAATAAAATGAATACATTTACAATACAAAGAAAATTGTGCTTTTGTTAGTAAAATCCGATATGCCGTGGACTGATTAACACTTATTGCACATTATGTTTTGTTTAAAAAGAAAGAAATCAAAAGTTAAGCAGTTATACATCACAATTATGCGTAGCATCGGAACAAGACAATTGGCTATACCAAATTGCAAAGAATCTGCGTTCATTAAAAATAATAATTTTCCAATGGGGTTAAAACCTAAAAACAATGGTTCTAAGTTATGTGCAAAATTAAAAAGATGAAAACATATGTCGCTATAAAAATCACATTCAATTAAAAAGTGAGTTTCATCTTCAACATTGTATTACAGTATTGACAAATTCTGGCATTTAAAGGAATTTTTGGTTTGGAATAACTGCCAGTTTCTATGACTAATGGGAGATTACATGATCTGAACTTTGATAAAACGCGACGTTGGTCTCTATTCATATTTACCATAACATAAGATTATACATTAAGTTCCTTTGTATAAGTCCTGTATGTTCGTAGTTTATTACCATTATCAGCATCTCTACCATTGATCAAAAGGCTTGTACTCCAATTTGTTCTGTCTATTTCTAATAACTTTTCTTTTACACGGCTTATCTAATAGCATAAACTCATTGATACCTAGTTCATTAAACATTTTCATGACTTTTCCCCCATGATCTACCTTTGTGTGAAGACATAAAATGTACACGTCTTTCATTTGGCATGTTTCTTAATCTGCACCACAGTCTTACGACTTCAACCTTTTACTTTACTTCACATTTTGTCCAACCCATGTCTCCCTTATTGGCTATATTGGGGGACATTTTTTCCAACTCCCAAGAATAATCGACCTGCTTTATTAAGTACCGTTTCAATTTCACTAAATGTTCTGTATCGCCATATACCAGCACAATAAAAGAGAACATGTTCAACAACAGTTTCAACAAGTTGAGTATACGCATGATACGACATACCACCAACATTAATATAGTTCATGTAGTCACCTCGACTTGCTGACTTAGCGATTTCCTTAACACTGTTTCTAATATCGAGACTATCGCTAAACCAAAATCCAAGATATTTATAATCATGTTCATATCCAATAGATTTATCACCACATTTAAATTCAACTTCTGACCTTGCATTCGATTGCTGTCGAAAGTGTAGGACTTTTATCTTATTATCATTACGATTTAATCTCCACTTTCGACACCATTCACTGACAGTGTTAACCATAGTTTGCATATATGTTTCATTACCAGCAATTAAAACAATATCAGCAGCATAAAGCATTAACGAAATCATAACGTTATCAACATTAATACCACAATTTAGGTCTTTAATATCAGATGCTAAATCATTAATATAAATAGAAATAAACTAGGCGATAAAACACACCCTTGTTTCACACCAGTGTTTACATTAAACCAATCAGTTAAATGTTTGTTAACTCTTACTGCGCATGAAACAGATCTATACAACGATTGAACAGCATTAATAAATTTCGCATGGATACCATTTTTCATCAGTTTAAACCAAAGATATTCTCAGTTTACTGTATCAAATGCATTTTTGCATCAATAAAACATGCGAATGTATCTTGCTTAGCTAATTTGCGTTTATTCAATATGGTATACAACAAATAAGCATGATCTAAACAGCTTCTGTTCTCTCGAAATCCATTCTGTTCATCACACAATACATTACTTCGTTCCAAACATGCCGCTAGTCGTTTATTTAAAATGTGTGCATATAATTTACATGCTATTGATAAAAGAGTTATAGGTCTACACTACTCAACTTTTATAATCGGTCACCCATTTTTTTTTAAATAACACGAATACTAAAATCTGGAAATCACCGAAACACATACAAATATTTTATTAAGTTTATTAAAATGATTTCAGATTACATGTTGATAAACTTAATAAAATATTGGTATGTGTTTCGGTGATTTCCAGTTTTTGGTATTCGTGTTATTTAAACAAAATCTGGATGACCGATTATAAAAGTTAAGTAGTGTATATCCTTAATGATCGAAAAGGTTGTTATTTCCCTTATGTATTGGGTTAATGATACCCTTAAGCCAATCACTCGGAACAATACCTCGATCAAATGCAAAACTAATTATCTTAAATAGCATATCAGTGCAAAAATCATTTCGCTTGTATTTCTTCAAAACCACAGGCCTTTCCTAGCTTAGCTTTATAAATTGCGTCATTGACATCGTCGCTTGTGATTGGCATATTTAGTGATGAACAGTCTAGCCTTTGAAATAATGTATTATCGTGAGAATCATTTGACATTTTAACATAATCAATATGGCCATCGTCGTAAAAGTGTTCAGTATCTGAGTCTTTTTAAAGAGACGTCCATTGGAGAACATAAAAACGATCTGATGTGCCTATTTCTTTAAGTATTGTTCGCAGTTTTTGACTCTGCAGTCCTGGGCCCGGTTTTATTAAATATCTTACGATAAGTCTCAAATTTTAAAACTGTTCACATTTTTGCACCTAAGTATTCAATGTAAACAATTATGTGTGCATTATGTGCAGAAATATCAAATGTATAAGAAAATTAAATGAAATCGCGTTCATTTGTGAATTGCTAATCAAAGTAAAGAATTAAAGAAACTGACTTACGATCAAAAGTGTCGTAAGTCGTTTCAATAAACCGGGCCCAGGACTCGCAACTACGGTCATCTTCAATATAAACATGTTTAATGCTGTTTGTTGACCTAATTCCCCCTTTTTCTCCATGACAGACCTTGTCTGTTCAAAAGAGTCGATGGTTGCAATAACAACACCAGGTTAATCATTTATAGACTCCTTACGTACATCTTCTGTCACTGTAATGTCTTTTAATTTCATGCCATCCCGAAATAGGGTGTTTACTTTGTTCATAGTGATGTTGGCATCAGTTTTCTCCCTTTGATCAAATGTTAGGTTTCTTACACATATGTTTTTAACAAGGGAGCGTTCAGACGACGAACCTGCAGCCGCCGCTTAAGTAGCTATATCATTTTTCAGTTTTGGGATGTTTAATTCTTTGGTAAGGTTCTCTTTGACTTTAGATATTTCAGTTTCAGCTCTGCTTTGAAGAAGTTCAGACATTTTGGTGTTAAGCTTATTTTCTAGTTTCGACGGAAGACCAGAAATTCAATCATTAAAATCTTTACGAACAAGATCGATATCAGCTCGGACGGCATCTACCACTGCAGCTTTGACTTTTGACCCAAGAACTCCGAATTTTTCATCCAGGGAAGACTTAATTTCTGCTTTGGTTTCAGATCTCATTACAGTAAATTCAGCCTTCATACAAGCAAGTATGTAGGCGTTGTCATGGGAACATGTAGACTGCATTTTCTTTGCACCGTCTTCACACTCCACTGAGTCACTAGATAGGCGGCGTTTGCGAGCAGTGCTGGTACTTTCATCGGCATTGTGTATACGTATGCGCGGACTTACAGGAGTAGACATAACACTGTCCACAAAGTTTTTGTCATATACTATGCCAATATGCTCTCGAGCGTAACGGATTTTCGGACAATAACACTGTAGGTAAAGTGCGAATCGAGTTTGAGTTTGTAGATATCAACACGCTAGTTTGTAGACAGACATATGACGGTTTGTAGATGTGGAAACACATATTTGGCAATTAATCGTGATTTTACAAACTTTTTCTCGATGACACTGTACACTGCATGACTGTGTTTTACATTTACACAATGCACGAGACTTTCAAGTGACACGTCGAGTTTACGATGTGGAAATCTGTATGTGATGTTATCAGGCAGTTTATACGGCAATAACGTGTATATATCTACTTTACCGCCTTATATTCCATCATAATACATTTGTTTGATCAGATCAAGCGTGTTTTAATTTGTTTCTGATAGACTTTAACCTAAACACCAAACTGTAAAGTCAAAATACATATTTTGTCTGGTTTGGTTTGTAGATGTTAACATTTATCAAAGCGAGTGTTTGCTGAAAGTAAGCGCTAGTTTTTCGATGTGAATGCGCTGGTTAGCCTAGCGCCTTTTCTTATATGACAAGTATTGTCATTTAGCTCACCTATTCGTTATTATCAAAGTCACGGTCGGTAAAACATAACCTTTTATTCATTTTATAACATCTTAACGAAAGTTGTTCAGAGGATATAATTTGTCTCTCGACCGTTCGCCCATTCCTTCGTTCATGTTCTGTCCGGGGGTTAATTGATTTCGTTAAGTTAAACCTTTTTCCTTACACACTTCATATTTCATGGAAATATATATCTAAAACAATTAATGGTCATCTATAAATTAATTGTTTGTGTTTGTTTTCCAACGTATGAATGGCAAAAGTGATAAAGTTCAGAGTTCATGATTATTCATCAACATATAATGCTTATTTTAGAGGAACATTTAAATAAGCACACACACATATCTTCAGTAATATATATATATAATTCAATACAGTACATTATTTTCAGCAATACTTTACTGATTATATCTGTGTTATAAAATTGGTGGAGGAAATAAATTTCGGTATATATTTCTTGGAATTATTAGCATTTGTCGTGACCTGATCAATTTCCATTTCAACGTATTTCAAAGTAGCAATATTGCATCGTCAAATCGATCTCGTCTTTCCATCAATGTTGGTATTATTTTTCGTAACCAAAGAAAGATAAAAATATCGGACAGGGAAAGCAGCATTCAAGGACGACAGTCAACCACAAAACACAAAAACAAACACGCAAACAGACAAACGAGAAGGCAAAAGTGATACAAAATGCAAACGACATCACAAACACAAAAGGGTTGACAATAGGTCTACCGCCTTGGAACGGTCAGTGACAACAAAGGCCACTGGGGGTTTAAACCGGTTCTATGGTGCACCAAACCTCACACTTACCCTACTGTCATCCCATTAAAACAGGACAGTGTAAATATAGAAATCCCCACCATAATCTAATCTCTAACCAACAATGCAGTATCAATAGGCAATATAGGTAAAACACAAATATGCTCGTGTAAATATAATACAAAAAACAATAGCCTAGAAAGCCACAATGAAGGTACTCAATGACTTGGCAGAAGCCAGAGCAACAAGAGAATAAACCATTAAGGGCACGACAAGAAAGATCATAGACAAACATCAAACGCCACCGTCCCAATGGGCTTTAGGTAGGCGTCATCATAGGGTCCACAGCCATCGTACAATTAAAGAGGAAAGCATAGTGGCGAACTGTAAAAGAGTCCACCACCAAGCATGCAGTACGTTGCAAAATGATAGGGTCATAACCTCTTTTGATAAACTTTTTAACAAGTTTAACAAAAAAAGTATGAAAGTGATAATGACCAAGAATCTTACGAAGTTTATAAATCACATCACCATAGAAGTCAGGTTGTGATAGTCCTTGTCGCAGATGAGTCCTTAAATTACTTTTATATTTGGAAAGAAGATCAGGGTTACGATAATAAAATTTTGCAAAGGTTTTACGAAGTTTATGGTAACGGTAACCCTGACTGAGTAGCTTTTTAGTTATACAAAGATTACGAATATTAAAGTCCTCAACTCGAGTACAAGCTCTTGAAAAACGAATAAGTTGAGACACATACACCCCATAAGAAGTTGCTCGGGGAACATCCCCATCCAAGTGGGGATAATTAACAATGTCAAAACAGTTCAACAAATGTTCCGCCACAGTTTAACTTCTTAAGGTCAACAAGTGTATATGACATTGAATCCTTCACAGTTTTTGAAACTGTTTTGAGAAATGATGTAATAATCCATGGCCTTAAACAACTTGGCATTATTCGATATTACAGTTAAAATGTTTTTACTAGGAAATGCACATTTTATTTTCGATAGACTGGGAATGTCGTGTCCTTGAGTTATGATTCCAGTAAAGTGATGTCCTTTATTTTTCAAACCTGACATAAACCGTAAGAATTTACCTTTAAACAATCGTTTCTCTGTCCTGTAAAATAGATTCATAGTGTCATCATACCTCATTGCACAAGAACTGACACACAACACAACGTAACCACGTTCATTATCAATCTCAAGACTTGTTTTTTTCCTGAAAGCGATGCCCGAAAATAAAAATAAAAGATCTTCCATTATGACAATAAACGATCTACCGTTTCCGTTGCAGAGGGTAATATTTCAGTCAAACCCTATACATAGGTCATCATGAACAGACTCAATAAAACCGCGTCTGCTACTTTTATCTCTTGTTTGTGTTTGTTGCTTCCAAGGGATCCCCTTTTCAGTATTTATTGACATTTACACTAGCGTTTGTTTAGTGCTATGTGGCGGCAATAATTAGTTGCCCCGACTACAAATCAGTAGTGTTATTACCCCGCAGAGGCTTTTTTTGCCACTGTTCGTTCCAAGGCGGTAGCCCTATTGTCAAACCTTTTGTGTTTGTAATGTCTAATTTGACCTTTTTTTTATCTTTAAAATTGTTCTTTGCTTCTGAGTGTGTTTGTGGTTGACTGTCGTCCTTGAATGCTCCTTTTTCTGTTCGATTGTTATATCTTCTTTTACTGGTCCTTTGGTATCTTCAAGCCCAATATTCGTGGCTTTAAAGTAGAATATCGCTTAAGCTGGTGCTAGGAGGCGTGAGAGGTGTTGCATTCGACATTACCTCTCATGAATTGAATTGAATTGAATGTTGTTTAACGGCTCATCAACACAGTATAGGTTATTTAGAGCCACCCCAGAGAGAGGGGAAGGATACATAGGAATCCGGGAACCTGCCCTACTCTTATTATCGAATAGATTCCTATGGTTCTTTAACGTGCTCGGAGGATAGACCGATAAACGGGACCGCCCGGTTTCCGTCCCCTTCCGACGGACGAGACCTCTCATGAACAGACTCAATAAAACAGAGTCTGCTACTTTTATCTCTTGTTTGTGTTTGTTGCTTTCAAGTATCCCCTTTTCAGTATTTATTGGGTTTCTTTTGTAGTTTAAAATATGTTTTCCGCTGTTGTATTATCAATGTCAATGACATCTTTTAATGGACACTCGGTTACAGCAACATATAATTCGCTTTTCTCATTGAAGGAATACATAATGTCCTGTTAAGATTCAATTACCTTTATGGATTTAGTATGCAATTATGTAAATATCACATCCTATTGGGGTGCCAGTGGATATTATCAACCCGAGAATGTAATGTCGACCGAGGCGATACCCTCATTTCGAGGGTTGATAATATCCACTGGCACCCTCAAGAGGATGTGATATTTATTTTATTATACCAAATACTCCTAATATAGGTTAATCGGTTATTGTCCAATCATTTAATAACTCCCGTTATACTACAGTACTTCTCCGTGATCCAGCTGTGCATACCGCTTAGTGACCAAGACTGCAAAGTGCATAACAATGCATTGTGGGATTGTTGTAAGAACGATAAGTAAGGATCGATTATCTAGGAGGAGTTATCTTGGCATTATTTACATTTTTGAGCAGAAGTGTTCGTTTGTGCGACATGGTTATATCAGGGCTTTATATGGACTTTAATTATCATCCCAGGTTATATAGACAAAAGAACATGCAACATAAATTATAAAGGACGTTTAAAAAAAGTGAATTACTGAAGAAAAAAAAAATAAGTAAGAAGTAAGAAAACATCGGGCCGCTCACACACTTGAATCATTTTCAGAAGTTACTGAGGACTATTGTAATAAACAGCAATCGAAACACTTTAATAAATATGCTCAGTGATCATGTTCATTTGAGGATTTTAAGCTGAACATCTGACCTTTTATTCATCTGAATCTATGTTTGCTGTTTATTCGGAATCCATAAAGCCTTATAATTGCGAGCGTGAATACGATATCTATATATTTCCTGATAGAATTGCAGATTTATTTTGTTGTAAATAGATAAAATAAATACAGACTTAAGTCGTAGACGCAGAGTGCTGAAATCGTTGATGAAGCCAACTAGAGTCTCGTATATCTTTGCGTTTATCATTAATATGTCTCTGAACAGTAATTAAGTAGAAATTGTTCATTTGCAAAATGTCTCTTTCAAGGAAATTGCTGCTAGACCGGTTCAGACATTAACCTATTACTTGCCTATTACGCCGAGCACCGCTATCACGACGCCATCATCCGCTTTTCAATACCAATTAGGCGGCGCTTGTCAGCGAGACGAAGACTCGTAATAGCTTTGGAACCGATGGGGATTGAAAACGCACTTTGTACTTAATACCTTAGCTTTAAAAGAAGTTTTATTGTATAGAAGTGATTTGACTTCTATTTAGTACGAATCGGTCCGGGGACGAAACACGCAATGTTATTCGTGTTTTATCATCTTATATTTCATAGTAGTTAATTGAAGAAAGGATTTTCTTCGTGTTTATTTGTTCGCGAACGGCGGATAATTACTGCTTTTAATTTGAAGATCAAGAAGGATAAAGATTTATAGGGATTCAATTACTATTTAAAAAAGCCAATATGTCACTGAGAGAATAGAGAGAACGTTATTTGAAGATATTAATCTCCAAGGCTTATGCGATGTAATGATGTTGTACTTAAGGTCTCTTCCTTTTTAAACACGAAAACCATACATGGAAATTGCAACATTAGCGTTTGATAGTTTACGGATTTGTTTATTTGTTCTTTGACAACATTGATAAATTAAATTAGAATTAGACGTTAAATTAGAAATGCTTAATATGCAAGGAGATTACGCAAAATAGATACATTAGATAACTCTAATTAGATCGCCTTGATCTACCACAGCGAAACTATTCAAGCCTCTTTGACTGTTAACGTCAATTTTCTTTTTTTTAATTGAAACAGTTTAGTTCTAAGGATAGCAAAATATGTTACATCGTTATGTATGTGATAAAAAAGAAATAAAACGTATGCATGCTTATGTTTAGAATATGCTTCTAACGGATGGAATATCCGGCATTTGATACCTTTTCACCAAATGTCAGACATCTGATATTTGTTCGCCGTATGTACGGCATATAACATTCGTTCGCCAAATCTTCTTCTGCATCAGTTGTTTGTTTCTAAGCTGCAACATATTCGGTATAACAAGAAACGTTCGCCTTGGTCTATGGTGAAAGCATGATTGGCAAGTAACCGACATGCTGCGTGTTCGAGAATCTGCCGCGGACATTGCTCTTGCGTGTGGTCAGTGTTCAGTCTATTAAGCTTGTGGTCAGTGTTCAGTCTACTAGAAGATGCCTCTAACATGTGCTGTATGAAGGCTGTACCCCATGTATGAAAAAGAATCAGGGGAATCTAATCGATATACAAACGCCATTACCAAAAACCTAAATTCCGATTGATTGACGACTGTTTAAGTAATGCATAAGCCGTCGCAAATTCAGTAATTTGATGTTAAACCATTTTTATTCCAATGTTTATGTCAGTAAAACCGTCAAAAACAATGCAGTGCGTTAAAAACGGCTTAACCAGATTGCAATTTTGACTTTTGCCGCAGTACGTCAGTTGCTTAACGGTCATAAACCGCGCTTAACGTCTCTGCTAACGCGTCGCGATTAAACAGCATTTGCAACCATTATAGATGTAGCACACACATTGCAGCACAGGAAATGTCTCGTTTCTTTTTGTGGAAAAATGGCATTTTAACTAATAAAAGTGCCATTTTTTGGATTATATCGCATTGTGATCTATTTGTTACAGTTTTCAATCATTGTTTTGTTAAAAATTGTGATTTTTTAACTTTGTTTTTGCTTATATGGAAACGAGTTTATGAATACAATAGTTTGGCATCTCAGTGTTTATGTTTCACAAGGAACTATTCATTCATGAGACAAGCTCTTTCTTAGAAGATGCATGACCCCTTTTTTTTGTGGATTGTTTGGCAGCATATGGTTCATTTGTGATCAGAATGTTGTTTTGTTTTTATGAATGACAACACTGCATTTAAAACATGCACAACTCAATGCAAAAATCAATTTGCGTGTTACACCACTGATATACCGTCGCAAAATACACAATTTCAGTACAGTCAATAAATACTGAAAAGGTATCCCTTTGATCCCAGTCTCAAAACTTTTGTGAATGACCCTCGAATAAAGGAAAACCTGCATCATTTATCAGCATTGGTGTTTTATAAATAACCGTAAAAGTGTTAATCATGTGGAACGGTCTGTAGAGGGATCACGTATACAAACACAAACACATACACAAATATTTATTACAAATTACAAATTACAAATTACAAATACAAATACAAATGAAAATACAAATTACAAACACAAATTACAAATAAAAATAGAAAGGCAACCACAAATAACAAATTACAAATAACAAATTAAAATTACAAACACAATCACAGTTTCAAATTTCAAATACAAATATAAATATACACAAATAACATATTAAAAATTAAAATACAAACACACACCCCCGTGAATAACAAATTTCAAATAAAAATACAAATTACATATTTACAAACACAAACTCAAACACATATACAAATACAAAATAGAATTACAAACACAAATTACAGGTTTAATAGTTTATTTAAGTCTCATCACAGTACACTTTTATTACAAATACAAACACGACCACAATAACAAATAACAACCGAAATTACAAATACAAACACGACCACAATAACAAATAACAACCGAAATTACAAATACAAACACGACCACAATAACAATAACAACTAAAATTACAAACACAGATAACAAATACAACAATTACAAATTAGCAACACAAACTGTCAGATACCACTATAGCATATCCTATAGGCTTAAATTATTGCCTTTTGGCCTACCTTCACTTCAGAAGTCCCGCTGTGGTCTAGCGGCAGAGCGTTGGACCCATGAACGAAAAGTCGTGGGTTCGAACCCTGCCATTGCCGTATGCGTTGTGTCCCTGAGCAAGACATTTTACCTGAATTTGCTGAGTACTGGTTCTACCCAGGAGGACATAGAGAGTGATATAGAGCTTTCGTTACAATCGATGAAAATAAATAAGTTTAAACTAAATCCCGTTGGATGAAACTTTTCTTTATGAACTATCTTAGATAAGTTACAAATGACCAGCACATTGGGGGTCATTTGATGCCTTCGTCTTCTTATAGTTCAATGAAGTTGGACATCCCCAGAATGACAGTAAATAAAATCATTTTTTTGAAATTATATCCTCAGTACAATTTTATCATTACAAATCAAAATGTTCAATAAAACTATCCTAAATGAACATGCTTTATGAATGGAAATCCAATATGCAGATGTTTTATGGAGATTTGGGTAATTTAATCTAATCAGAAACTACCTTACAATCTGATTATATGCCTTAATAATTCCTATACTTTTTTCAACAAATCGGAAGCACAAAAACGATAGTGGTAGCCGAACAAATAGTGATATCCGACCAAATACATACCGATAAACAATACATAGAATAAACAAATCGTAAAGTTCACAAAACAGTTTACATAAAAAATAAATAGCGTATAATACGTTGCAAACAATAAATAGATAACAAATAAAAATATATTGTCCATTGTTGTATATAAATAGTTAGTAAAAGAATAAATGCGAATAGCTATAGAACTAGGTTATTATTATATACGCGGAACAATATAGGTTATTATTATATACGCGGAACAATATAGGTTATTATTATATACGCGGAACAATATAGGTTATTATTATATACGCGGAACAATATAGGTTATTATTATATACGCGGAACAATATACGATGCTTGAATATACATTTAAAGGAATATGAAGTTCAACCATCGAAATCACACATACTTATATTGAATTTTGCAACGGTTTACATGTCATTGTATAATTAGCATTGTTAATGGCATTATAAAATTAGCATTTTTAAACGAATAGCAAATCTTCATACGAAGGGAGTATACCTGCATTTCAAATGATAACTCAGGCACAATGGCATTGCTTCCCTTTGAATGGCGTATATATTTCAATCTGCCTGTAAATTAGCCACGTATTCGGCGAAGCATCGCAATCATCGACCTCTGTGCGTTGTATGAAGCGTGATTTCCCTATAGGGCCTAAACAGGACGTTCCGGTATAGATACTCAAATGCAGCCAATACACGGATATGGGATGGAAGTAGTCAGCCAAGCAGAGACCGTTATGTGATCACTGTCATAGTGGTAGTATTGAAGATAACCAACACTTTTTCTTCAGTTGTCCTGCTTACAATTAAATACGTACTGACCTTGTACACACCCTTAACCCGTTATGCACAGTCATACTCCAAACACTTTTATGCGGTGATCAGTCGCTAAGTTATGACAATAACGTTTCAATCTTTGAGGCTGTTCAAAGTATATAATAAAAGGCAAACGCTTCTAATCTTGCAGAGTATGTAAATATGATTTATGTCTGGTTGCCCGTCAGTGTTGCTGTGTCTCAAGGAGTAGTCCGCCCTGATCCCCAGTGTCACCCGTTATTATCCTGTTGTCCAACAAAACTATATGCAGTCCTCTTTACTTTCCCCTTTTTTTTTTATTGTTATTTATTGTGTTTTTTAGTTGTAATGTCTCTTGTTCGAATTACTTTTTGTTTATGTTTTCCTTCACCATCTATCATCCTATTTTTTTAATTTCCTTTTGTATGTTTTTTTTTCTTTTTAAGTTGTTTAAGCAAATATTAACTGAAAACCAATGTGACAGTGAATATTTATAATAATTCTACCAATTGGTTCATAAATATGTATGTTCCGTAGCTATTGATACTGTTGATACTGTAATCGATGCCAATCCTAAACCGTCGGTTTCTTAGGCCCGTTTTGATTATTGTTGTTTTCTGGTATTGTCGTTAAGACTTTTGACTTCCGGTTCACTGTTGTCCTTTTAGGTTGTATTATTTATTTATTGTTAGTTGTTTGGCCTGAATTTGGAAGGATGTTTCAATTACTGTGTTAGGTAGTTTGTTCCAAGAATCTACCACTCTGTAAGCAAAGGATTTCCTCCTAATTTCAACTCTTGCTCTTTTCTTAAATAGTTTATTTGAGTTTCCCCTGGTGCCAGTATTAGGGGCCATAGTCAACCGTTTATTTGTGATTACTACATCGATGTTATTTAAAGTTTTGTAAACCTTAATCACGTCGGCTCGCTCTCTTCTATACTCAAGGGTTGGTAGTTCTAACAGTAAGTCTTGTATGGTAAGGAAAATTGCTGAGGTTACCCACCATTCTGATAGCTCTTTTTCGGACATTTTCTATAGTGATAATGATTTTTTGAGATATGCAGACCAGACAACTGTCCCATATTCCAGGTGAGGTCTAACAAGGAATTTATATAAGCAGAGGAACGTTTCTATGTCCATATAGGTAAAAGTTTTGAATATTAGTCCTAAGTTCCTATTGGCCTTAGAGACTTTCCCTCTTATATGGTTAGAAAACTTTAACTTCGAGTCAAAAGTTACCCCTAGGTCCTTTTCCTGCGATACCTTAGTAATTTTTTTCAATTTTATTTACTTGATCATTGATAAAATACACATTGTTTTCATCATCATTGTTTCCGATGTGAAGGTGTTTACATTTTTTGGCATTGAATACCATTTGCCATTTTTTAGCCCACTTACATGCATTGAATATGTTATCCTGTAAATTCTGTGTATTACTTGGGTCACTAATGCATGTATATAGTTTAGTATCGTCTGCAAACAATTTAGTGGTGCAGGAAATGGCTTCAGGGAGGTCATTGATATATACAGAAACAGTACGGGCCCTAGAACACTGCCCTGAGGAACCCCGTTTGTGACATCCATGAGGCTTGATTCCTGCCCATTTACTACTACCCTTTGTTTTCGATTAGTTAAAAAATCTTCTATCCAGTCATAAAGTTTGCCTGAAATTCCCATGGCTTTAACTTTACTAAGTAAACTTTTATGGGGGACTTTGTCAAAAGCCGCTTTAAAGTCAAGATAGATGAAATTTACTTCTTCCCCATTGTCGATTGCTTCCGACCAATCATCTATACACTCCAACAACTGAGTAGCACAGGAGCAGCCCCGCGTGAAACCATGTTGATGAATTGATATAAGAAGATACCTAATGAGATGGTCGACTAATTTCACTCTAACAATCTTTTCTATGATCTACATGTTATCGGTGTCAGACTAATTGGTCGATAGTTCTCTGGTTTAGATTTTTTTCCAGATTTAAAGACTGCAGTTACATTGGCAGTCTTCCAGACATCAGGTAATTTCCCTTCTTCCATAGATTTCTTAATTAGTTGTGTAAGGGTTAGGGTTAGCGTTAGGGTTAGGGTCAGAGTATTGGCACATTCTTTAAATACTCTTTGATGCAGGTTGCCAGGTTCCTGGGATTTCGATGACTTGATATCATTTAGAATTTTGTTAATCTTATCTTCTGTGATATTTATATTGGTTAGCCTAGTTATGTTTGGTTTTTCCTCCATAGTCGGAATCATTTCAATGTTTTCTTTGGTAAAGACCGAGGTAAAGTGATTATTTAATATTTCCGCCTTTTCTTTATCACTCCTTGTTAGTTCTCCATTGGGTTTCTCTAAGTTACAAACCGATATTTTGGTTTTAGTATTGGACCTTACATACTTCCAAAATATTTTATCGTCCGTTTTAATTTTTGATGTCAGATCCTTTTCATAATCATATTTGCATCTTCTAAGTTCATACACTACATTATTTCTAGCAATTTTGTAATCGTTGTAGTTGTTCTCATATGTAACGTCTGTGTTCTATCTTTTACACAATTGACTTGCAGAACGTTTGTGGCTCTATACAGGTGACCGCCCGGGCAAAACAATGCCCGGAAGTGCACCTGGTGTTTTCCTCCACCAATAGAAGCTGGAAAGAAATATAAATATGTTGGAACATGTTGAAATAAAATGCTAGTATGTTTAAACTAAACACAACTCTCGTCTCCAAGCATGCGCCGAAATATTTAAAACATGAGGTCCCGCAGTTCTAACACGACACATTTTTAAATATAAAATGGCGGCCCCCATGGACTCGATTCCTTCGGGACAAAATCCGCATCTGATCGACGATTTAGAAGCTTCATTTTTGGTAACATGGTTCCATTTATGGATAATTAAATTAAATTAAAGAAACCTAATTACTGTAACAGTACATGCAGGTGTTCACGAAATGGTTTTGTTTTCTAAATTGTCGGGGTATTTTCGGAGAGTTTCGATCATGGTTGTGCGGACGCTCATAAAATAATGAAGGAAACTGGTATGACAGGCGATTTGGCCTATTTAGTATAGTTTTCGTCTTCTCTGACCTTAACAGCCCTTTTTACGCTTTTGATATTTCATCTGGCTTAATCCGATATTTCATCGGCTTAATCCGATATTTTTTCATCGGCTTAATCCGATATTTCATCTGGCTCAATCCGAGCCTTCTCTGACCTTACCCAGCCCTTTTTACGCTTTTGATATTTCATCTGGCTTAATCCGAGCCTTCTCTGACCGCTTTTGATATTTCATCTAGCTTAATCCGAGCCTTCTCTGACCTTACCAGCCCTTTTTACGCTTTTGATATTTCATCTGGCTTAATCCGAGCCTTCTCTGACCTTACCAGCCCTTTTTTTAAGATTTTGATATTTCCTGTGACGGTGTACGGTCAGAATTGAATGTTGTTTAACGGCTCATCAACACAGTATAGGTTATTTAGAGCCGCCCCAGAGAGAGGGGAAGGATACATAGGAATCCGGGAACCTGCCCTACTCTTATTATCGAATAGATTCCTATGGTTCTTTAACGTGCTCGGAGGATAGACCGATACACGGGACCGCCCGGTTTACGTCCCCATCCGACGGACGAGGCTAAGGTATAGTGTCTTGCCCAAGAACACACCCACGGAACTCAGTGGCACCACGGAGGATTGAACCCGGGGCCTCCGGTTACAAATCCGCCGCGCTACCGACGGTCAGAGAAATTTCTATAGTAAAAACGAGGGGATTACGAAACAGTCATGTACTTTCAACGGTGTTTGCGGCGTCGAGTCGAATACTTCTGACTAACAAATCGATCAATTAATGTTTAATCGATTGTAGTTCCCCAAAAATGTTTTTTGAAGCCAATGTTGGAAATTTGATAGTGTTTAGCTTCGTCTTAGAACTTTAATAGAAAAATATATCAAATATTTTTGTTCAAGGAGGTAAATAAATATACAGATAATCACTTTATATGCTTGAAATTTTAATTCAGTGCATACTTACTTAGATATCTTGACTAAAACTAAGAGGGAAGTGCCTCTCGCGCGGGAGAGGAGACCCCCTTGTTTTTACTATAGGAAGTCCTCTGACCTTGCACAGCTAGATGAAACATCAAAATCGTAAAATGAGCTGGAAAGGTCAAAGAAGGCTCGGATTACATCTGGCTGTGTACTGGTACACAGTGGCTGTGTACTGGCTGTGTACTGGCTGTGTACTGTACTGGCTGTGTACTGGCTGTGTACAGAAAAGCCAAAAAAAAAAGAAAAGAAAAGGCTTTTGGGGTCAAAGAAGGCTCGGATTAGTAGTATCCTTGACCTCTCGGTTTTCGACCACTTAACTCTGATTAATTAGTGAAATACCTTACATTTCACATAATCTGATGTTTGACGAAATAAAGCAAATGCAAAAGAAAAACAAAAATGGCTCTAAATGTTGAACTTAGGCAAACGTGTCTGTCGACATGAAAAAAAAAGCCAAAGTTGACTTGCTATATTTTCTATATCACAGCAGGCCTGTGACAACACATGAGCGCACTGAACCTTGAATAAACAAGCATGGTCTTTGGTCTTGGATGGTATTAAGAAAGTTTGTCAAATTTTATGACATCAGAGCAGATAATTGACAGCTGATTCAAGTTATAACCTCCAATTTGGCTTCAACCTTTTTCGTTTGGCACAAGTGGTGGCGCAAGAAAAAAATTGGTCAGAGGAGGCCCTATAAACTACACAAGCTGCAGCAAAACCTCAATTAAGATCAAATTTTATTTAGATTTAATTTGATAAAGTTCGTAAATTGTTTACCTGTGACTGACTGGTGAACGGCATTGGTTTATACCACTCTATTTACTCGGCTTTTTGTTTGAGAACAGTGATTTAAGAAGTTTATTACATCTCTGTTGAGAAGCAGAGTTTTTATACTGACAATTTTATGTTGTTTTTTTCTGAGGAAGTGTAAAAAAAATGACTCGACCATGAATGAATCCAGGATTTCTAGTTCTGTCGTTCTATATGCAAGTGATTGAGGTTCCACATCTACACACCTTGGTGTTACACATTTCTCCATGTTGTAGATCTCGAAATTAATGCCACACTATTTAGGAATGACCATATGCAACTCTGAACTAGAAATCAAGCAGGTGATTTGTGTGTTCTTGTAGGCCTGTACTATGCAATGTGCAACATTATTTTCTTTTCATTACAGAATTGTTTGTCCTTGCTGACCAGTCAGGAATACTTCAATGTTCAGGACTCGGATGAAACAAAAACAAGTTAGCTTACCTTATATCCCAGCCCTCTAATTAGTTGTATTGTATACTTTAATTATTGTTATACCCATGTTTTTGGGGGAAAAAACGGGGTATATTAAAATTGTCTCCGTTTGTCCGTCCGTTACCATATCTCCTACTAAACTGCTGAACGGAATTCAACCAAACTTAGGGTATGACTTCACCATATGATAACGGCGTGCAAGAGCAACATTATTTTATGGCTCCGCACCCAGGGCCCTCAGTGGGGGTCAAAAGGTCAGATACGCCAAGAATTCAATTACACTGTAATTTTTCCATATTTTTGCACATATAAATGTGGTATATATTATCTTCTATGAAAGATAAACAACATATCAAACGATTTTATTATTTCGAACTTGGACGTCTGCCCGGGGGCCCAGGTGGGGTGGATCCTTTTTTTTTTTGTAATTATGTCTCTAATGAAACGTTATGATGATGGGATTGCACTGTATACCATTTGTTTCCTCCTACATCATCGGTGGGGGCCTGGGGGAAGGGGCCTCAAATACACTAATTAAATTACAGTGTCATTTTTCAATACTTCTGCACATTAGTCGGTATAATAGTCGTCTATGAAAGAGATACATATGGTGGGGGAGGGTAACAGGGGGTCCAATTTTGTTTAAAATGATGTGACATGTCTAAAACAAACATTGCCGTCGAATTTGTTGTTAATGTTTATAAATCATGCTTCAATGGATTAAAATAAAGTTACGAAAAAATTAAAATATTAAAAAAAACAAAAAAAACTTATTATACCATGTAGTGAATTCATGTTGTCTGTTCTATAACTGCTGTATAATAATATGCATAACCTTTAATAAAAAAAATAAAAAAATATTATTACTTCAGGTATTGAGAATGCAATGCAGAAGTTTCTGGAACTTTCCAGGGAGACAGAAGCTTTCTTTCTCAGAAAGAAGATGTTGGTATCCTTCCAGAAACCAGAGCAACTCTTAAATGACGTAAGTTTATATAGGATTTAGGTTCCACTGGCTGTTGTCTCAGTGGTTATATACTGAACAAAACAAGTTTAGCACACATTTTTAGGGACATGGAGCATGTTTTATGCATATTGGCTCTACAGAAAACGAACGGTAGTGTTACATTTTAATTAATAATTTGAAGAATAGTTAACCGATTTTTAAAAGCCATATACCATGTATACTGATAGAAAGTGTATAAAATTACCTTTTAGCCAATTAATTTTCTTTATTGAGTTTTGGTGATAATCTACTTCGCTGGTTTAGAAAACAAACTCGCTTTCTTCATTAGGCGACTGCTATTTTGTTTTTGTTTGAATTTTACCAATTTTCAGGAACCCGTATCACACCTTTATCGTAATAATATCTTAAAATTTTATGTCTTGTAATTCCTTGGCCTTTCATCTTTCAATAAAGATTACATCTAGCGAGTTATGTTTAGAAATGTTGAAGAAGAACATCAAATAGTAGCACCATCTTTCGTGGCGGATTATGTGTATTTAACATCAAATAGTAGCACCATCTTTCGTGGCGGATTATGTGTATTTAACATCAAATAGTAGCACCGTCTTTCGTGGCGGATTATGTGTATTTAACATCAAATAGTAGCACCATCTTTCGTGGCAGATTATGTGTATTTAACATCAAATAGTAGCACCATCTTTCGTGGCGGACTATGTGTATTTAACATCAAATAGTAGCACCATCTTTCGTGGCGGATTATGTGTATTTAACATCAAAAATAGCACCATCTTTCGTGGCGGATTATGTGTATTTAACATCAAATAGTAGCACCATCTTTCGTAGCAGATTATGTGTATTTAACATGGTTCTAATATTTGATGTTCTTCTTCAACAGGAAAGGAAATTTTGTACAATTTCTATCAGTATATGACTTTCAAAAGTCGGTAAAACAGAATTCAGAATATTAATTAAAATATAACGCCAAGGCTCGTTTTGTGTATAGCCGATGCGCATTAAATTCTTAATTACTCCCCAGCCAAAAATTGATAGATACTTGAAGAGACGACAACCATAATTGGCAAAACAGCTATATTTACGTTAGTGTTTCAGGACCATATATATATATAAGGACCCTGTGTTTGAAGACAATAATTCAAAGGGGACTTAATGCAGACTATTTTATTTGATGATAGCTTGAGTTGTCTCAAATATTATAAACATCAACAAACATAAGGACATAGCCAGTCAAGATTTGTTTTTAATATTTTATTTCTCTCAAGGCATATTATATTACAATGTGTTAATATAATAATTAACGTTCGCTTATATAGTAACTTATCTTAAAGGTGCAACAACTTGCTATAACTTTAAGGAGAATTTATATAGAATTAGCAGGGATAGAAAGAGTTTAAAGGTGGGGAGAAATAGGAGTATGAAAAGTTTTGGACAGAGCCACATCGTTGATGCCGTTTTTATATTACAATGCTTTATGTATATATAAACACACATATACACACACATACAAATATACCTGAAATATATAAATACCATAAAGTGTTTTTTTATATCGTATATATCAGTCGCCCTTCAATTTCCCTTATGTTTTCATGTTTTCCCATTTTTAACTCTACTGGCCAAAGGCCAGACAAGCTTACGTTATCACTTTTCGTCCGTCTGTCTGTCTGTAAGCAATTTTATAAAATCGACATCTCCTCTGAAACCGCTTGAAGGATTTTGATGAAACTTCATCACAATGTTACTTAGGAGGCCCCCTCTCAAATTTAAGGAATTTTCAAACGACATCTCCGAAAACACTTATTCTATTATTGTGAAATACCATAATACCATAAACATGTCCCTTGGGTTGGCCTCTAACAAGTTTTTGTTTTCCGTTATCGTCGAATAATCAAAATGGCCGCCACGGCGCCTCAAAGTTTACATAGAGTTATATACGAAAAGGCTAAAAATGACATCTTCTTTGAAACCGCTTGAAGGATTTTGATGAAACTTCATAACAATGATCTTTAGGATAGTCCCCCATAGGTTTATGTTTTTCGTGGCTGCCAGTCATCCAAGATGGCCATCATGGCTAAAATTAGGTCAAATTTAAGGAAATTTCAAACAACATCTCCTCCGAAACCACTTATTCCATTCTTGTGAAATATCATAAACACGTTTCTTGGGTTGGCCTCCATCAAGTTTGTGTTTTCGTTATCGTCGAATAATCAAAATGGCCGCCACAGCGAGCCAAAGTTTACATAGAGTTATATAGGAAAACGTTAAAAATGACATCTTCTCTGATACCGCTTGAAGGATTTTGATGAAACTTAAATCACAATGATCTTTGGGATAGTCCCTCTCAGATTTATGTTTCTTGCAGCTGCCAGTCATCCAAGATGGCCGCCATGTCTAAAATAAGGTCAAATTTAAGGAAATTTCAAACATCTCCTCCGAAACCAAACATGTTCCTTGGGTTAGCCTCTATCAAGTTTGTGTTTTTCGTTATCGTCGAATAATCAAAATGGCTGCCACGGCGATTCAAAGTTTACATAGAGTTATATAGGAAAAGGCTAAATATAACATCTTCTGTGAAACCGCTTGAAGGATTTTGATGAAACTTCATTAAAATGATCTTTAGGATAGTCCCCCTCAGAATTATGCTTTTCGTGGCTGCCAGTCATCCAAGATGGCCACCATGGCTAAAATTAGATCAAATTGAAGGAAATTTCAAACAACATCTCCGAAACCACTTATTCCATTCTTGTGAAATATCATAAACGTGTTCCTTGGGTTAGCCTCTATCAAGTTTGTGTTTTTCGTTATCGTCGAATAAACAAAATGGCCGCCACAGCGGTCCAAAGTTTACATAGAGTTATATAGGAAAACGTTAAAAATGGCATCTTCTCTGAAACCGCTTCAAGGATTTTGATGAAACTTAATCACAATGATCTTTGGGTTAGTCCCCTTCAGATTTTTGGGGCCTCCAGTCGTCCATGATGGCCACCATGGCTAAACTTAGGTCAAATTTAAGGACATTGGCCGCCACGATAACCCAAAGTTTACATAAAGTTATATATAGGAAACATGTTTCTTGGGTTGGCCTCTATCATGTATATGTTTTTGAATCACATCATACCAGTAGAGCGTCTACGGGCCCACTTGGGCTTCTTGTTTGTTGTGTTGTTCAATTTTATCTTTAAATATTGCAATATTCTGTTCTATATCCTTTCTTTTGTTTAAATATTTCATAAAACAGTCAAACTCATGTATGGCTTTCTTGTATTTGTTTATGAAAATGAAATAATTTGCAATAAGTATAATAAAGTTGATAATACAGCTATGTTTAACTTTCCAGAATTGTTGAATAATTTGACATGTATAAGAGATTCAACAGTTAAGATTTAGGTAAACAGTTTTGATTACAAAACAAGCTAATGGTGCAGACAACAATGCCATGTGGTCTCACTGGTCTGTAGGGGAAAGCAGATAAACTGGGGAAACCCACATGTCTCAGTGAAAAAATGATAACAATCAAAAGAATAGCAAATCTTTCACTGATTCCCTTCAAATATAATCTGTTATTTAACTCTTTTTTTTTTATTTCCATTAAAAAATACAAATTTTGAGTGAAATAAATGAAAATGTTTCCCATAATGAACATGTATATATTTACTGATACTGAGTCTTTTAAATGAGAAAAAATGTATGAATTTCCTATAAACACTGACCGTACTTGCATTGCTTTGAAGGTACAGGTTCTTAAAGACAAGAAGTTATTTCAAATGTTATTAATTTGTTTTATCTGTTCAGGATTTGAGTGATCTGAGAGCAGAATTGGCAAGAAAAGATCAGCTTCTAGAAAAACACACAGAAAGATTAAAACGTTGTCAGTTAATGTTACAAACTGGTGTACCGGCAGGGCAACCAGTTCCGCAGAGCCATCCACCTCCACAACAATTGCCGATGCAGCAGCCCATATCACATGCGGTGCAGTCTCAGTCTCAGATTGGGCAGGGGCCAGTGCCCGGGCCCATGTCACAATACCCGCCGCCCCACCCAATGCAGCAGATGCCCCAGCAGGGTCAAGGGATAGGCATGTCCTATCAGGGCTACCCAAGCCAGATCCACACACCTCCAATGCAAGGACCGCCTCCAATGCCACCACACCCTATTGGTATGGGACAACGGCCACAGGCTCCGCCTTCCTATCCCCAGGGGCCATTAGCATTCCTCGAACAGACAACATCAAATATCGGCATGCCTGACCGACGATGAAATATTGCGTGCTTCAGTTCTGATCACAAACTAAATAATACAAGTGAAACCTGTGGTCATGTAGATATTAATTTTGTACAAAGGCTAAGATTGTTCGGTAGTGCAGTGCTGGAGGAAAGTTTATTCAAGGAAGAAACCATCTGTGCTATGAAGAACCTTTGAGACTGTTCATATTAGCCCAAATCTGATACCACATTTAGATGTGAGACTGAAACACCTGGCAAATAGATTGCATGGCTAACTGACTATCTAACTATGGGTCTTAGCTTCCATAGCTAACTTACTAGTAACTAGGCAATGTACTTCATAGCTGAAAGACAATAGCTTCCATAACTAAATGACTATCTAGCCAGTGGAGGCTTCCATACCTTCACGGATGAGAGACAATAGCTTCCATAACTGACTATCTGGCCAATGGTGACAACAATATCTTCCATAGCTAAATGACAGTGGATTTCATAGCTGAAAGTCATTAGCCTCCATATCCGACTATCTAGCTAGTTGAGACAACAATACCTTCCATAGCTTCATGTATGAAAGACAATAGCTTCCATAGCTAAATGACTGTCTAGCCAGTGGAAGCATCCATAGCTTCATGGATGAGAGTCAATAGCTTCCATAACTGACTATCTTGCCAGTGGACTCCATAGCTGAAAATCAATAGGTTCCATAACTAACTGACTATCTTGCCAGTGGTGGCAACAATAGCTTCTGTAGCTAAATGCCTATCTAGCCAGTGGACTTCATAGCTGAAAATCAATAGGTTCCCATAACTAACCGACTCTCTAACATGTTGTTCTATAGCTAAAAGTCAATAGCTTCCATAACTGACTATCTAGCCAATAGACTGAAAGGCAACATCTAGCTTCCATAGCATAACTGACTATCTAGCCAATAGACTGAAAGGCAACATCTAGCTTCCATAGCATAACTGACTATCTAGCCAATAGACTGAAAGGCAACATCTAGCTTCCATAGCATAACTGACTATCTAGCCAATAGACTGAAAGGCAACATCTAGCTTCCATAGCATAACTGACTATCTAGCAAGTGGATTTCTTAGCTGGAAGTCAATAGCTTCCATACATAATTGACATTAAATGGATTCCATCATTGAAGGCTGAACCATCAAATGGATTCCATTAATGAAGGCCCTAACATAAACAGGGTGGCCACAGACTCTGGAAAACAGGGAAAACAGGGAAAAGGGTGAAAAAAAATTCCCTGCAGGGAAAGAAAAATCAGGGAATTATCAGGGAATTTTACAAAGATTGGAGAGAACAAATCTTGGCTACTGGTAGCTTCTCTTCCTGACTTTATTAAAAAGCTGTATTTCTTCAAACTGTTAGCAATATATTAATAAAGCAATTTACAATTATGTATCTATAGCTTAATGTTAATCCATATATGATGGGTTAATCTTTCCAATCAATACTATTCGTCAGTACTTACTCTGTTAAATGGTTAAAATAATTGGGATCTTAACTGAAGAGAAGCTAGAATGGAAGTGAGCAACCATTGCCCCAGAGCTCAAACACTAATTAAAATATACAGTCTTTTATTACAGTCATGGAGTGGTGGCTGCATGAGAATCAGTTTACCTAATGACTGACTATAATTCCTTTCTTTTTGTGTTTATCATTCATTAAGATGATGGTATTTATGACCTACAATTTTATTTTTTTTATCTAAGACCTGTAAAACTCCAAAGATATGAGTAAAGAATGTGTTTGGCTTAATGGTGGTGAAGGTATGGCTATAAGGGGAGGTTGGAGGCCATACCTATACAGCTGTATTTGAGCTATATACTCCGTGAAAAGATCAGGGAAAATCACCTTTCAGTCAGGGAAAAATCAGGGAATTATCAGGCAATTTCATTTTTGGATTTCTGTGGCCACTCTGATAAAATGGATCCCATGACTGAAGGTCCTAATATGGATTCCATGACTGAAGGCCCAAACATAAAATGGATTCCACGACGAAAGGCACAAACATAAAATGGATTCCACGACTAAAGGCACAAACATAAAATGGATTCCATGACTGAAGGCCCAAACATAAAATGGGTTCCACGTATGAAGGCCCAAACATAAAATGGATCCCATGACTAAATGCCCTATCATCAAATGGATTCCATGACTGAAGGCTCAAACATAACATGGATGTCCTGACTGAATGCGCTATCATAAACTAGTTTACATGCCTGAAGGCCCTAACATAAAGTGGATTCCATGACTGAAGGCACTAATATAAACTAGTTCCCATGACTGAAGTCCATAACATAACATAAATTCCATAACTGAAGGTCCAAACACAAACTAGTTGCCATGACTGAAGGCCCTAGCATGACATGGATTCCATGACTTTGTGGCTGTGATTATAAAATATATTCCATGCTTGGCTGGGTAAATTAATTACTGTACATGTGTTTAAAATACATATGGTGAATCTAAAACGTGTAGAATCATGTATAAAAGTACCCTGTTTGTCATTGGTGTCCAGATGCCTGTCATTGGAAGTAGAAACCTCACAATTTGTGAGATTTGTCTGCAGACAGCCATACCTCACAATGTGTTGGATTTGTCTGTATACAGCCATACCTCACAATATGTTGTACATGTCTGCAGACAACTATACCTCACATTATGTTTGATTTGTCTGTATACAGTCATACCTCACAATGTGTTGTACATGTCTGCAGACAGTCATACCTCACAATATGTTTGATTTGTCTGTAGACAACCATACTTCACATTATGTTTGATTTGTCTGTAAACAGCCATACCTCACAATGTGTTGGACATGTGTGCAGACAGTCATACCTCACAATGTGTTGTACATGTCTGCATACAACTATACCTCACATTATGTTTGATTTGTCTGGATACAGTCATACCTCACAATGTGTTGTACATGTCTGCAGACAGTCATACCTCACAATATGTTTGATTTGTCTGTAGATAACCATACTTTACATTATGTTTGATTTGTCTGTAAACAGCCATACCTCGCAATGTGTTGGACATGTCTACAGTCATACCTCCCAATGTGTTGTACATTTCTGCAGACAACTATACCTCACATTATGTTTGATTTGTCTGTATACAGTCATACCTCACAAATGTGTTGTACATGTCTGCAGACAGTCATACCTCACATTGTTTGATTTGTCTGTAAACAGCCATACCTCACAATGTGTTGGATTTGTCAGTAGATAGTCATACTTCACAATGTGTTAGATTTGTCTGCAGACAGTCCTACCTCACAATGTGGTGTACATGTCTGAAGACAGCCATACCTCACAATGTGTTGGATTTGTCTGCAGATGGTCATACCTCAAAATGTGTTGGACATGTCTGCCGACAGACCTACCTCACTATGTGTTGGATTTGTCTGCAGATGGTCATACCTCAAAATGTGTTGGACATGTCTACAGACAGTCCTACCTCACAGTGTGTTGTACATGTCTGCAGACAGCCATACCTCACACTGAGTTGGATTTGTCTGTAGATGGCCATACCTCCCAATGTGTTGGACATGTTTGCAGACAGACATACCTCACATTATGTTTGATTTGTCTGCAGATGGCTATACCTCATATTATGTTTGATTTGTCTGTATACAGTCATACCTCACACTGTGTTGGACATGTCTGCAGACAGTCATACCTCACAATATGTTGTACATGTCTGCACACAGCCATACCTCACATTATGTTTGATTTGTCTGTAGACAGTCATACCTCACAATGTGTTGTACATGTCTGCATATGGCTATACCTCACAATGTGTTCAATTTGTCCATAGACGGCCATACCTCCCAATGTGTTGGACATGTCTGCAGACAGCCATACCTCACATTGTGTTGGACTTGTCTGTAGATGGCTATACCTCACAGTCTGTTGGATTTGTCTGTAGACAGTCATACCTCAGAATGTGTTATCTACCTGTAGACAGTCATACTTCACAATATGTTGTACATGTCTGCAGACAACTATACCTCACATTATGTTTTATTTATCTGCAGACTGGCCATATCTCACAATGTGTTGGATTTGTCTAGACAACCATACTTCACGTTATGTTTGATTTGTCTGTAGCCAGCCATACCTCACAATGTGTTGGATTTGTCTGTAGACGGCCATACCTCACATTGTGTTAGATTTGTCTGTAGACAGTCATACCTCACAATGTGTTGTACATGTCTGCAGACAGCCATACCTCACAATGAGTTGGATTTGTCTGCAGTCGGTCATACCTCACACTGTGTTGGACATGTCTGTAGACAGTCATACCTCAAAATGTGTTGCCTACATGTCTGTAAATAAGCATACCTCCCATTGTATTGGACATCTCTGCAGACTGTCATACTCACAATATGTTGTACATGTCTCTAGACAGTCATACCACACATTGTGTTGGGCATGTCTGCAGACAGTCATACCTCACAATATGTACATGTCTGTAGACAGTCATACCTCACAATATGTACATGTCTGTAGACAGTCATACCTTAAAATGTGTTGGACCTGTCTGTAGACGGCCATACCTCACACTGTGTTGGAATTGTCTGTAAATAATCATACCTCACAGTGTGTTGGACCTGTCTGTAGACAGCCATGCCTTACAATGTGTTGTCTGTAGACAGCCATACCTCACAACCTTTTGTCTGTAGACAGTCACACCTCACAATGTGTTGGACCTGTCTGTAGACAGTTATACCTCACATAGTGTTGGACTTGTCGGTAGACAGCCATAATGCAAAATGTGTTTGACATGTCTGTAGACAGTCATACCTCACAATATGTAGGATTTTCTGTAGACAGTTATACCTCACAATGTGTTGGACATGTCTGTAGGCAGCCATACCTCACAGTGTGTTGTATGTAGACAGTTATACCTCACAATGTGTTGGACTTGTCTGTAGACAGCCATAACGCAAAATGTTTTTGACATGTCTGTAGACAGTCATACCTCACAATATGTAGGATTTCTCTGTAAACAGTCATACCTCACAATGTGTTGGACATTCTGGTGATGGCCATACTTCACAGTTTGTCAGACATTCTACAGATGACCGTACCTCACAATGTGTTGGACATGTTTGCATACGGCCATACCTCACAATATGTTGGATATGTCTGCAGATGGCCATACCTCACAATGTGTTGTACATGTCTACAGACGGCCACAATGTGTGGACATGTTCGCAGACGGCCATACCTCACAATATGTTGGATTTGTCTGCAGACGGCCATACCTCACAATGTGTTTGACCTGTCAGCAGGCAGCCATACCTCACAATGTGTTGGACCTGTCTGCTTGCAGCCATACCTCACAATGTGTTTGACCTGTCTGCAGGCAGCCATATCTCACAATGTGTTGGACATGTTTGCAGACAGCCATACTTAACAATGTGTTGGACCTGTCTGTAGACAGCCATACCTCACAATATTTTGGTCTGTAAATAATCATACCTCACAGTGTATTGGACATGTTTGTAGTCTTACCTCACAATGTGTTGGACTTGTCTGTAGACAGCCGTACCTCACAATGTGTTGTCTGTAGACAGGCACAAGTCAGGGACTTGTCTGTAGACAGTTTTACCTCACAATGTGGTGTACATGTCTGCAGACAGTCATACCCAACAATGTGTTGGATTTGTCTGCAGATGGATATGCAGAATGTGTTGTACATGTCTACAGACAGCCACAATGTGTTGGACATGTTTTCAGACGGTCATACCTCACAATGTGTTGGATTTGTCTGTAGACAGTCCTACCTCACAATGTGTTGGATTTGTCTGTAGATGGCCATACCTCACAATGTGTTGAACCTGTCTGTAGACAGTCATACCTCACATTGTGTTGGACTTGTCTATAGATGGCTATACCTCACAGTCTGTTTGATTTGTCTGTAGACAGTCATACCTCACAATGTGCTACCTACCTGTAGACAGTCATAACTCGCAATGTGTTGGACATGTCTGTAGACAGTCATACCTCACACTGTGTTGGACATGTCTGCAGACAGTCATACCTCAAAATGTGTTACCTACCTGTAGACAGCTATACCTCACAATGTGTTGCACCTGTCTGTTGACAGCCATACCTCCCATTGTATTGGACATGTCTGTAAACAAGCATACCTTCCATTGTATTGGACATCTCTGCAGACTGTCATACCTCACAATATGTTGTACACGTCTCTAGACAGTCATACCTCTCATTGTGTTGGACATGTCTGCAGACAGTCATACCTCACAATATGTACATGTCAAAATCAAAATTGTGTTTGGCAGATATGGTCACAGCCCTACATGTATTGAAGCGAGGCGGAATCCAAGCGGTAATCCCGGCAGCTCATTGTATTGCCTATAATGAAATAAAGGAATTGGCTCGCTGGCCGTTAAAACTAAATGGCTCGCTGGCCTTTAAATAACTAAGTGGCTCGCTGGCCTTTAAAATAACTAAGTGGCTCGCTGGCCTTTAAATAACTAAGTGGCTAGTTGGCCTTCATGCAACTAAGTGGCTCGCTGGCCTTTATATAATAAACTGGCTCGCTGGCCTTTATATAACCAAATGGCTCGTTGGCCTTCATATTTAAGTAGCTCGCTGATTGATGAAATTGTTAACAGAACGACCAGGAAATAACCTGATATTCTCTGTAAACCGAAAATAAAGGGAACCGGTAGTAGAATTATCTGCGCGTAACTGATCCACTGCGCAGCGAGTTATCACACTTAGGATCAAATTACCGACAGTTCTAAAATTCAATTTGTTACAAAAATAAATGTGACTATTGAGTGAACCAATAATCTTTCTTATTAATATAACAGAACATAGATGCTATTTACCTTTTACATACGTACATCTCCATTTATAAGTCACGTGATTCTATACAAGTTACATTTTATATCAATATTTTGAGCAAGTGTTTTTTTTATATTTTTAAAAATGAATTTCTTACAGATAAAGCTTTACTTATATATTTTGCTAAATTAGTAATAGTATCATTATTTTATGTCGGAACCTTTTTACAGTATATATAATAGGAATACTGTCAGTTTTTATATTAGAGGTCGATTATTTAACTGATGAAGTAGAAACATCAATTTGCTTAATGTTAGACGTTGGCTTTGTCCATTTAGGACGTAGCCATCTTCTAGCACTAACCTATTTTCAAATTTTCAAAAAACCCCACATTTTATGAGATACAAGAGGAAAACTGCTGAGAAAAATACAGTTTTTCATAGTTATTAACTTAAAATGACAAATTATTTCACAATTTAACAATTGTTTTAAATTATTTTTGATTTGATAAAACAATGTTTTAATATTATTATTTTTTTATCAGAATCAAGAAACTGTGACTTAGCCACGTCATCGCATTAATATTTTCAATTACAATCATGTCATCGAATCACCTCATTACAGTAGAACGCTTTGATGTCTATTGATATTACGGCTTTTAAATACACTCAACAGCTTACATAGTTGTACGACGTATGAAATGGCATACTTAATCTTCTATTGTATTTGATTTCAGTTCAAGATCGAAATGTGATAGGTACTGAATTTCAACTTGTTTAATCCTTCTAAGTTAATATAAGTTCTGTCAAAAAATATTTTAATATTGTCCAGTATGTTTTTCCTTTATGTTCCATTGTATGAAGAAGTCAGATCAACGTAAACCCTTACGACGTCATGTTGAAATATTTGAAGTAACTATACGATTATTTATGTAAGCAACTGTAGAAGTTAAAGTAAACAAACGGAAATAAGATCAATACATGTTTTATTGGAGATAATGTTAAGTATTGCGAACATAATTCTTTGGACAAACTTTAAACCAGATTAATGTAATTTCAATACAACGGGCCTGGTAGAGAACTCCAGGTGTTTCAGAAAAGTGTACTTTAATAGTGGCGTAATAAAAACTTGGCGAACCTAGCCATGCAAAATAAAACTACTTCACGGACAAGTATTGAAGTGTCATTTGAGATCAAACATGTAAAAGATACGTTGAAGGGATCGGAGGCGATCTGCGGAGTGCATGGTCAAGTGGTAGAGCGTTGGACATCAGATCGAAATATTGCGGGTTCGATCCGGTAGATATAGAAGTGTACTTGGTGTCCATACAAATACACGAGAAACCACATAATTAGCTTCAATTCCATATGAAATGGACACATGCATTACATAAACCGTTTATAAAGTTCGGTTGAAATTTTATTTATGAAAATGTTTCGACTGGAACAACGACTCTTTGTATATAATTATATTACAGTTGTAGACGAGTAGGGACGATGACGATACGTTTGTAAATTTACCCTCGTTGTATGGCATAACGCATTTTAGCGAGCGTTTCAGAAGACGGTTATGGTTGCAAAAGAGTCCAGATAGTCGCTGGTTATTACATCCCGTCCAAAGTCGATTACAATAGACAAACAGCAAATAGAAGCGCCGACTTCCTTCGTTAACCCTTAACCCGCTACATATATATAATGGACTTTCTTTGAATTAAGACCAGTCCATTTATGTGACAATAGGTTAATCGCAGGCTGATCTGGGTTTACAATGGACGCAAAGGCTATTATAGCCGTGCTTAGCGGGTTAAGGGTTAATAGCCTGCTGATAATGCCGACATCCATAACTCTTCCAGATCGCCCCCAGCCCCTTTAAAGCCATACAAAATGGATTTTGCTCTAAATAATTAGAATGAAACCAGCTATAATAAACTTTCTTTTTGTTGACCTTTTAAAAGTTACATAATATTATTAATTAACATAAAATAACAGCATTAGAATTAACTTAAGGCTTATGAATGTCATCGTGTCCTATCTTTTCACAGTAGTATGGATATGTTAAAAGTAACACTTACAATGTGACATCAGTGTTCAAATATTGAACAGGGCATTATATAATATGTAACTACAGTATTAAAAAATAACACTTCACAACACTCACAAAAGGCGTGTTTTTTTCAGTAAATTAATCTTTTAACAAGTGTGTTTGTTCAACAATTGAACCCATCTGGAAACTGTCCAATAATAAATGTGGTTCATAAAAAAGGAGAAATGTCTATAAAAATTGACAAACCCCAAAAAGGTGGAATATAGTTGTAATGTCAAGGTTAATGACATGTATAATTTAAGGACATACTTATTTCCAAACGCTAAATGGTCATTGAATTGAATTGGGTTTTAAGGCGCACCAACACATAAAAGGTTATATGGCCCCTAACAGGAATGAACATGCCAGGCTCATGCATTTACATCGAGATAAAATATTGAGAATGGGCCTAGAACCTTCTCACCAACGCATGGAAAACTACAATTTACTGCTAACATGCTAAATGACCGGCGTCTCATAACTCTGTAATTCCCAATAAAAAACTTGGATCCAAGTCGGATCTAATAAATGAAGCTTCTGTTGGACCCAAATCGGATCTAATACACGGAGCTTCTGTATTAACAAAGTTTACTATGACCGGCAAGATGTAAGGTCACTGCATTATTGTTTTCAGCCCTACTGACCAATATACAACCTAAATTACGGAGGTGTGGCCATCTGCAGAATGCTCAACACACTGTAGTATGGCCATCAGCAGAATGCTCAACACACTGTAGTATGGCTATCAGCAGAATGCTCAACACACTGTAGTATGGCCATCTGCAGAATGCTCAACACACTGTAGTATGGCCATCAGCAGAATGCTCAACACACTGTAGTATGGCCATCAGCAGAATGCTCAACACACTGTAGTATGGCCATCAGCAGAATGCTCAACACACTGTAGTATGGCCATCAGCAGAATGCTCAACACACTGTAGTATGGCCATCTGCAGAATGCTCAACACACTGTAGTATGGCCATCAGCAGAATACTCAACACACTGTAGTATGGCCATCAGCAGAATGCTCAACACACTGTAGTATGGCTATCAGCAGAATGCTCAACACACTGTAGTATGGCCATCAGCAGAATGCTCAACACACTGTAGTATGGCTATCAGCAGAATGCTCAACACACTGTAGTATGGCCATCAGCAGAATGCTCAACACACTGTAGTATGGCCATCAGCAGAATGCTCAACACACTGTAGTATGGCCATCAGCAGAATACTCAACACACTGTAGTATGGCTATCAGCAGAATGCTCAACACACTGTAGTATGGCCATCTGCAGAATGCTCAACACACTGTAGTATGGCCATCTGCAGAATGCTCAACACACTGTAGTATGGCTATCAGCAGAATGCTCAACACACTGTAGTATGGCCATCTGCAGAATGCTCAACACACCGTAATATGGCCACCTGCAGAATGCTCAACACACTGTAGTATTGCAATCTGCAGAATGCTCAACACACTTTAGTATGGCCACTGGCAGAATGCTCAACACACTGTAGTATGGCTATCTGCAGAATGCTCAACACACTGTAGTATGGCCATCTGCAGAATGTCATACTTCACAATGAGTCGGACATGTCTGCAGATGGCTATAGCTCACAATGTGTCAGACATTATGCAGAATGCCCGACACACTGTGAAGATGGTCATCTGCAGAATGTCCAACACACAGTGAACTATATGGTCATCTGAGTACACATTGTGAGGTATGGCTGTCTACGGACAACACATTGTGAGGTATGGTTGTATACGGACAACACATTGTGTGGTATCGCTCTCTATCGACAGGTCCAACACGTTGTGAGGTATTAATGTCGGCAGAAATGTCCATTACACTGTGACGTATGATTATTTACAGACCATTCCAACACATTGTGAAGTATGACTGTCTTCACACAGGTCCAACACATTGTGAAGTATGACTGTCTGCAGACATGTCCAACACATTGTGAAGTATGACTGTCTGCAGACATGTCAAACACATTGTGAAGTATGACTGTCTGCAGACATGTCAGACACATCGTGAAGTATGACTGTCTACAGACAGGTCCAACACATGATCAGGTATGACTGTCTGCAGACATGTCCAACACAATGTGAGGTATGACTGTCTACATACAAATCCAACACATTGTCAGGTTTGGCCGTCTACAGACAAATGCAACACTTTGTGAGGTATGACTGTCTACAGACAACACATGGTGAGGTATGAATGTCTGCAAACAAGTCCAAAACAATGCGTGGTATGACTGTCTACAGACAAATCCAACACATTGTGAGGTATGGCCGTCTGCAGACAAATCCAACACATTGTGAGGTATGGCCATCCGCAGAGAGTCCGAAAATGTGAAGTATGGCCATCTGCAGAATGTCTGACAAACTGTGAAGTATGGCCATTTCCAGAATGTCCAACACATTGTGAGGTATGCCTGTCTACAGAGAAATCCTACATATTGTGAGGTATGATGTCTACAGACATATCAAACACATTGTGAGGTATAACTGTCTACAAACAGGTCCAACACCTTGTAAGATATGACTGTCTGCAGACATGTCCAATACACAGTGAGGTATAATAATTTACATAAAATTCCAACACATTGTGCGGTATGGCTGACTACAGACAAATCCAACACACTGTGAGATAAAACTCTCTACAGACAAGTCCAACACATTGTGAGTTGTGGCTATTTACAGACAACATATTGTGAGGTATGACAATCTGAAGACAAATCAAAAACATTGTGAGGCATGACTGTCTACAGACTAATCCAACACATTGTGAGGTATGACTGTCTACAGACAAATACAACACATTGTAAGGTATGGCTGTCTACAGACAGGTCCAACACATTGTGAGGTATGGCTGTCTACAGACAGGTCCAACACATTGTGAGGTATGGCTGTCTACAGACAGGTCCAACATAGTGTGAGGTAAGATTATCTAGACTAATCCAACACATTGTGAGGTATGACTGTCTACAGACAGTTTCAACACATTGTGATATATGACTGTCTGTAGACTTGTCAAATACACTGTGAGGTATGATTATTTACAGACAATTCCAACACATTGTAAAGTATGGCTGTCTACAGACAGGTTCAACATATTGTGAGGTATGGCTGTCTACAGATAGGTCCAACATATTGCGAGGTATGACTGCCTGCAGATATGCCAAACACAATGTGAAGTATGACTGTCTGCAGACATGTCCAACACATTGTGAGATATGATTGTCTACAGACAAATCCAACATATTGTGAGGTATGGCCATCTACAGACAAATCAAACATAATGTGTAGTATGGTTGTCTACAGACAAATCCAACACATTGTGAGGTATGACTGTCTGCAGACACGAACAACACATTGTGAGGTATGGCTGCCTACAGACCTAACATATTGTGAGATAAAACTGTCTGCAGACAAATCCAACACATTGTGAGGTATGGCCGTTTTCCGAGACAAATCCAACACATTGTGAGATAAAACTGTCTACAGACAGGTCCAACATATTGTGAGGTAAAACTGCAAACATGTCCAACACATTCTGAGGTATGGCCGCCTGCAGACAAGTCCACCACAATGTGAGGTATGACTGTCTGCAGACAGATCCAACACATTGTGAGGTATGGCCGTCTACAGACAAATCCAATGTGAGGTATGGACATCTACAGACAGGTCCAACACATTGTGAGGTATGGCCATCTACAGACAAATCCAACACATTGTGAGGTAGGACTGTCTACAGGCAAATCCAACACATTATGAGGTATGACCGTCTGAAAACATGTCCAACACATTGTGGCTGTCTGTAGACATGTACAACACATTCTGCATATCCATCTGCAGACAAACCCAACACATTGTGAGGTATGGCTGCAAGCAGACAGGTCCAACACATTGTGAGGTATGGCTGCCTGCTGACAGGTCAAACACATTGTGAGGTATGGCCGTCTGCAGACAAATCAAACATATTGTGAGGTATGGCCGTCTGCAAACATGTCCACACATTGTGGCCGTCTGTAGACATGTACAACACATTGTGAGGTATGGCCATCTGCAGACATATCCAACACATTGTGAGGTATGGCCCTATGCAAACATGTCCAACACATTGTGAGGTACGGTCATCCGTAGAATGTCTGACAAACTGTGAAGTATGGCCATCACCAGAATGTCCAACACATTGTGAGGTATGACTGTCTACAGAGAAATCCTACATATTGTGAGGTATGACTGTCTACAGACATGTCAAAAACATTTTGAGTTATAGCTGTCTACAGACAAGTCCAACACATTGTGAGGTATAACTGTCTACATACAACACACTGTGAGGTATGGCTGCCTACAGACATGTCCAACACATTGTGAGGTATAACTGTCTACAGAAAATCCTACAATTTGTGAGGTATGACTGTCTACAGACATGTCAAACACATTTTGCATTATGGCTGTCTACAGACAAGTCCAACACTATGTGAGGTATAACTGTCTACAGACAGGTCCAACACATTATGAGGTGTGACTGTCTACAGACAAAAGGTTGTGAGGTATGACTGTCTACAGACAACACATTGTAAGGTATGGCTGTCTACAGACAGGTCCAACACACTGTGAGGTATGATTATTAACAGACAATTCCAACACAGTGTGAGGTATGGCCGTCTACAGACAGGTCCAACACATTTTAAGGTATGACTGTCTACAGAGAATATCAGAGAATATCAGGTTATTTCCTGGTCGTTCTGTTAACAATTTCATCAATCAGCGAGCTACTTAAATATGAAGGCCAACGAGCCATTTGGTTATATAAAGGCCAGCGAGCCAATTTATTATATAAAGGCCAGCGAGCCACTTAGTTGCATGAAGGCCAACTAGCCACTTAGTTATTTAAAGGCCAGCGAGCCACTTAGTTATTTTAAAGGCCAGCGAGCCACCTAGTTATTTAAAGGCCACCGAGCCATTTAGTTTTAACGGCCAGCGAGCCAATTTCTTTATTTCATTATAGGCAATACAATGAGCTGCCGGGATTACCGCTTGGATTCCGCCTCGCTTCAATACATGTAGGGCTGTGACCATATCTGCCAAACACAATTTTGATTTTATAATTTGTTGACTAATTGGGTAAAGTTATGAAAAGATAATGTTGTTTGTTCAGTATTTTAATTCTCAGACTTGAATATTTGAGAATATTCCAGAATGCGAAGGCGCGTTGTTGCGTTACAATTTGATATCATAAAATAAATCGTTAATTCTACTTGCCAATATATATCCAGATGATAAAATACGAAGAAAATGGTGCCTCACCATGCTTTTAAACAAGGAGATGGGGTAAATTCCATCATTGGACTTTCATCATAAAATCTTGCACCTTTCTGAGAAATCTTTGAAACGGTGTGGCGTCATTGAACAGGATATGACATCACACATACAATATCATGTGATTGCTATTTTTATTAAGAATCTAAAATAGGAAAGTCTTATTGTTTCATTAAAATAGATTTAGCCACCTTCTTGCACTATTCCCTTCAATTAATCACCTTTTTTTTTTTTACTAATAGAAAGGTGAGTTTAATAGATATTTGAATCCACAAAAACTTCTCAAAAAGGAAATTCTGTAAATCAGATCAATAAAAACAATGAAGAAATAACAGATAATTTTGAGATGGCAAATGAGTTTATTTTTTTTGTAAATATAGCTGCAAATTTAAAAGAACCTATTTCAAACTCAGACTTTACAAAAGTAAAGCTATTTGTAAATCGCACTGTTCCGGACAATATGTACTTTAACATTCCTTTCATAACAGAAGAACAAACTCGTAAAATGCTTCTCAGCCTAGATACATCCAAATCCACGGGACTTGACCAAATTGGTCCTAAATTACTAAAATTATCAGCCAATGTAATATCAAAAAGTATTACATATATTATTAATTGTAGTATAAGACAGGGAATTTTCCCAGATACGTGGAAAGCTGCTAAGGTTAATCCCTTATTCAAATCAGGTGCATCTGATAATGTAAACAACTACAGACCAATTTCTATTTTACCAACTCTTTCCAAGTTGATTGAAAAACATGTGCACAACTCATTTGCTGAGTTTTTAAATTATTATAAATTACTATGTAAATCTCAAAGTGGGTTTAGAAAAAGCCACAAATGCGAAACGGCTTTAGTTCATATGATTGACAAGTGGTTAAAAGGATTAAATGAAGGTAAATTTGTTGGTGTAATAATGGTTGATTTTAGGAAAGCATTTGACTTAGTGGATCATAACATTCTTTTAAAAAAGATGCAGATCTATAAATGTAGTGACACTACAGTTAAGTGGTTTAAATCTTATCTAACAGATAGGAAACAAAATGTTTCCCTAAATGGGGTTCTCTCTGATAAACAGTTAATTACATGTGATGTACCACAAGGCTCTATTTTAGGACCTCTCCTATTCTTATTATTCATAAATGACCTTCCTATATGTCTTGATGGTACTGTATCTAATACAGACATGTATGCGGATGATACCACTATCTACGATGTTAACACATCAAAAGCAGTAATTGAGCAAAATCTTCAAACTGCTTTAAATACCCTCAATGCTTGGTGCCTAAATAATGGTATGGTTTTAAACACAGAAAAAACTAAAGTGCTCTTAGTTACTACACCTCAAAAGCGTGCAAGACTTGTTAATAACAAATTATCATTAACATACAATAACATTGAACTGCAACTTACAACAGGTGATAAAATTCTGGGAATGCATATAGATGAACACTTGAAGTGGGATAATCACATTATGTATATTCGTAAGAAAATATCAACCAACATCTGGCTACTGTCAAGAATAAAATCATATATTCCTTTAAATTACCGGATAATATTTTATAAGGCATATGTTCAACCTCATCTAGATTACTGTAATATAATATGGGGAAATACAAAGAAAGCTAACATACAACTGTTATTACGTTTGCAGAGAAGAGCATGTCGTACTATTTTAGGCGACCAATATACCACACTAAATGAAGCACTAGTTATCATTAATTCCCTTAATATCGAGCAAAGGATATTTCTCCAAAAGGCAAAATTTATGTATAGAGTATCAAAACATGCAGTCCCGTCATATATTTGTGATATGTTTCATCCTACTGTTATCTCGCAGAGAAATCTACGATCTGCTTACGAATTAAATTATATAACGCCAAGACCAAACAAAGAACTATTTAAAGGGAGTATGTCATACGCTGGAACAATTGTGTGGAATAGCATTCCTTCATATATTAGAGAATGTACTTCTTTAAAAAGCTTTACATCTAACTGCGTTAAATGGCTGAAAACACAATCATAATGTAATTATTGTAAAAGTATTATTATGTTTGGCAGTTTTAGATAATTATTGACATCTTGTGTACTGTGTGGTACTTTATTATGCACACCACCACCTCAAACCATGTATATAATTATGTATATATATTAAGAATGATGTGTGCATATAGTTGTAAATGTGTGTGCATGTGTGTGTATTTGCATGTATGTATGCGCAATATTGTAAAGGAAATATCACTGTTTTGTTATATATGTTTTACATTGTACATGTATATGTATGACTTTGCAGAGGGGCCCAAGGGAGATTAGTGTTGGCTAATTGGGTCACCCTCTATAAATAAAGACATTCATTCATTCATTCAATTGTTAAGGACAACTGTCATCATGCTGTTACTTTTACGATGGTCAGATATCATACCAAAACAAGGAAGATATGATCATTTGAAGGTCTTTTTGAAACGGATATGGAAGCCACCATTTTAAGAACTATGATATCATAGTTCTAAATTACCATATATGGAAAGTTTTTTTGAAGTAATTTAAGCAATTTAAATAATACATACATCAGTTATATATCATTAGAACTGGCATATTTAGTGGTAAATAAAACTACTTTACTTTTGAAAATCGGTTGAGAAATAAATATTTTACAGCAAAAAATTATTTTCTGATGGGGCTTTTCCAACGTAAATTCCTTGCTGGTGGGACAGCAGAAAATTACGAAATTTCAAATAACTTCAGTAACCTTCATATTTTGCTATAAAACTTCCAGGGTGTCTTAATTTACGAATATCCAACAATTTAAAACCATTTTTGGATAAAAATTCTAACAAAATATATTTTGCATGCACCAGAATTTTGCATTGAAAATGACCCATCAAAAACAGCTTTCGCGCATGCAATTTCTATTTCTCAACCGATTTTGAAAAGTAAGGCATTTTTCTTTACCACTAATAATGTCTGATATACAACTTATTTAGGTACGAGATGTATTTTGTCTGATAAGTCCAATAAACCTTTGGCTGAAACAAGCGCCCCAAACAATCGGGTGCACCAACCCTCACTCTTGTCCTATTGTCATCCCAATAAACGGGACAGTGTGAATAAAGATATGCCTGCCAAGGCAGTGTTGATCGGCAATATAAGTAAAACACATAAATGATCAGGTATATAGAATATAAAAAACAAAAGCCTAGAAAGCCACAAACTAAGTACTCATTGACTTGGCAGAAGCCAGGATCCGTATTCATAAAGCTTCTTAGCAATATCTTAACTTAGTCAAATTTTATCATTTGTATAAACTTCTTTTTCTATCGATTTTAGACGGCTTTTTAAATATTGCTAATAAGGTTATGGATAAATAAAATCTACAGTTTAATATTTATCTTAAAATAGATGGTGTGTAGTGTCCATGAGAGGTGAATAAAGAGATTTAATAAACATGTAAACATCTTAAGTTTTGACTTAAATAACATTTTCCACTTAAGTTGCTTTATTAATACGGGCCCAGAGGAACAAGAGAACAAACAGTTAAGGTTACGACAAGACAAGATTAACGACAAACATTAAACGCTACCGTCTTATAAGGATTTAGGTAGACGTCATCATAGGGTCCACATCGTACAATGATAGAAGTCAGGTTGTGAAAGTCCTTATCGCAGAAGAGTTCTTAAATTGCTTTATATACTGAAAGGAAAAAAGAAACGCATAATTGGTATTTCCGCTATATATTATATGTTTTATATGCTACTGTTAATCGAATGGTACAGGGCGACATTAGGCCTGTCGTTTCGGAAAGAAGGTTTAGACAGTACCAAAGTCTCCAATGGTTACCCCTTAAAAGATTCATTTTCGACAGAATGCGCATTTGGCTCAAGCAGGTGAGCAAACTTAGGCTTTAAACGTTGCAGTCTCTAACATTAAACACAATACTGAAATGGCTTGACTTTTTCAAGCGAAACTTCAACATTTATGCATTTCGTGTAAAAAGTATACTTTGATTAAAAATGTCTACTACATGACAGAATTGTCCTTTCTGTAATTAGTTGTAGCCCGTTTTTGTACAAACACGTTGAGATATATCTGGAATATTATGAGGAATTAGGTGTATATAATAGTGTAGTATAGGCAATTGTTCGATTATGCGTTTCTTTATCCTTTCAGTATATTTTAAAAGTAGATCAGGGTTACGATAATAAAATGTTGCAAAGGTTTTTCGAAGTTTATAGTAACGGTAGCGCTGATGGAGTAGCTTTTTCGTTATATAAATCTTACGAATATTAAAGTCCTCAACACGACTACAAGCTCTAGAGAAAATAATAAGTTGAGAAACATAGACCCCATAAGAAGTAGCTCGGGGAACATAATTGTTATTTAAAGTTAAACAAATTAAGTCAATGCGACATACACCATGGCCGCCATTACCATATATAGTCAAAACCTTAAAACATCTTCTTCTCAAGAACCACTGAACATACAGATTTCGACAGTTTTTCTTTATTAACCAACCTCTAGACTATACAATTTGTACAAATGAAGTCCCCAGGGTAAAAAATGGCTGTGCCCCGGGGGCCCGAAGTTTGTATATCGAGAGTTTGCATGTTTTGTATAGACATATAGGGAAAAACTTAAAAAATCTTCTTCTGTGAAAATACGATGAACAGAGCTCTCATATATTACATGTAGCATCAGCGTATGTTCCTCTACCAAGTTTGTTTAAATGGTGACCCTGTGGTTAAATCTGGCCCCGCCCCGGGGTCACAGTTTTACGTAGAGTTATATAGGGAAAAACTTTAAAAAAAATCTTCTTCTCTGAAACTACAAGAGCCAGAGGTTTTATATGTTGCATTTACTTTAAGCTTATGGTCCTCTACCAAAGTTGATCAAATGGTGACCATGGGCTCAAATCCGGCCCGGCCCGGGGTCACAGTTTTACATAGCCTTATAACTACAAGAGCAAACGGTTTAATATTTTGCAAATACCATGAGCTTATAGTCCTCTACCACGTTTGTTCAAATGGTGACCTTAGGGTCAAATTTTGCCCCGCCCCAGGGATCATTTGTTTTACTTATTGCACTTTGCACACAATCCTAGGAATTTCATTGGATTAGAGCGGTCACTAAGACAATATATGGACTACAATTCCGATTCAAAGTTTAAATCATTTGCAGATAGTTAGTAACAACCATAATAAGTAAATTTATAATGTTTCTAAACTGTACCGGTCGTGACGTCAACATCATGACGTCAAATTGTGCGAACGTCTCAATGATGTTGACGTTCCATTAAAATGGGTTAATTATCGGTGTTTGCTTTAAAAAATGTGCTCGATGTAATAAATCAGTTGGGTTTGTTACTGACCCTCTACAGAAATAGTCAGATATATAAGGGGACTCGGCTATTGCCTCGCCCCCTATAAATCTTACTGACCCCACATATTTCTGTAGGGGGTCACTACCCCGGCGAAATTCTGTTCTTGTCTTTAAGAACTGTTCATGTTCTAGAATAGTTCTTGAACGGTTCTGGGATAACTATTCAAGAACTGTTCATGAAATGTTCTTCATCTGTTCTAGAACAGTTCTGATACAGTTCTTGAGTGTTAAATGAGACAAAATTTCTGGAACTATCATTCTTGAACCATTCAGGGATAATTGTTCAAGAACTAAAGCTCTAGAATAGTTCTGGAACTTGTGTTCTGGAACTTGTTCTTGAACCGTTCAAGAACGATAGTTCCAGAAATTTTGTCTCATTATACGTTCAAGAACAGTATCTAAACTGTTCTAGAACGTATGCAGAACATTTCATGAGCAGTTCTAAAACAATTATCCAGAACCGCTCTAGAGCAGTTCTGGAACAGTTCCAGAAAATTTCGCCGGGGTAACAAACCCAATAACTAATAATAGACTTATTCAGGTAAAACTTAAAAACCTTCTTCTCTGAAACCACAAGACACAGATCTCCCATACATGACATGCAGCATCAGCTTATGGTCCTCTACACAGTTTGTTCAAAAGGTGACCCTGGGGTCAAATCTGGCCCCGGCCCGGGTGTCACAGTTTTTCATAGACTTATATAGGGGAAAAGTTAAAAAAAAATATCTCTCTGAAACTACAAAAGTAAGAGGTTTAATATTTTGACTTAACCATAAGCGTATGGTCCCTACCAAGTTTGTTTAAACGATGATCTATTCTGGTCCCGACCCAGGAGTCAATTTTGCATAGAGTTGTAAATGAAAATCTTTAAAAATCTTTTTATCTGCAAATACAATAGCTAGAGGTTTAATATTATGCATTTACCATTAGCTTATGGTTTTCTACACAGTTTGTTCAATTAGCATCCCTGACATTAAACTTGGCGTCGCCTCAGGGGTTACATTTTTTACATAGACTTATATAGAGAAAATAAAAACAAATCTCCTCTGAGACCACAAGGTATAGAGCTCTCATATATTTCATGTAGCATACGATAATGGTCCTTAGCCAACGTTCTTCTTACCCAGGAGTAAATCTGGTCCCGCTTACCCAGGAGTAAATCTGGTCCCGCTTACCCAGGAGTAAATCTGGTCCCGCCTTGTGTGATTATATCTAACAGTTATATAGGAACATCTTCCTTCTTCTTTGAAGCTACAAGAGCTAGAGGGCTAATATTTTGCATGTAACATTACTCCTTAGTTTAAGAGGGCTAATAGTTTGCATGTAACATTACTCATTATTTTAAGAGGGATAATATTTTGCATGTAACATTACTCATTATTTTAAGAGGGCTAATATTTTGCATGTAACATTACTCATTATTTTAAGAGGGCTAATAGTTTGCATGTAACATTACTCATAAGTTTAAGAGGGCTAATAGTTTGCATGTAACATTACTCATTATTTTAAGAGGGCTAATATTTTGCATGTAACATTACTCATTATTTTAAGAGGGCTAATATTTTGCATGTAACATTACTCATTATTTTAAGAGGGCTAATAGTTTGCATGTAACATTACTCATTATTTTAAAAGAGCTAATATTTTGCATGTAACATAACTCATTATTTTAAGAGGGCTAATATTTTGCATGTAACATTACTCATTAGTTTAAGAGGGCTAATAGTTTGCATGTAACATTACTCATTATTTTAAAAGAGCTAATAGTTTGCATGTAACATTACTCATTATTTTAAGAGGGCTAATATTTTGCATGAAACATTACTCAATAGCTTATGATATAACTGATCACTTTTAATAATTTTCATTATTTATATAACACATTATTTTTTTTAAAGAAAAAAACAGGTAAAGTTCCTGGGGACAGAAACAACCATGTCCCAGGCATCTTAAGCTTGTACATGGAGATTTATAATATAAAATCTTTAAACCTTATTAAGTCTAAACATATCACGCTTCTATTTACATAAACCCACATATCAGGTGAGCAATTTAGGCCCAATTGGGCCTCTTGTTGCCACGTTCATCTCCTTAGATTTGAACTTCGCTGGTCTCTGACAGCTGTTGTTAGTAGTTAATTCAACGTAGTAAAAGGCGGCACTACGACGTTTTAAACTCGAATAGGTTTATGAACGGCCACACAAATTCCAGTCCACAGTCCCGCTCTTTACTACTAGTCTATATATGGAATTTAACACATTTGCAGTTAATTCTTTATTGAGGTCTATACAGTCATACATTATAAAGTGTTCATCTACACGATTGCATATCTGAGACAAATATGACGTCCATAACAAATGTATTTTATATCAAATGTATGTTTTATGCCAAATATGTGCTTTTTAACAAATGTATGTTTTTACAAACTTCGGAAGTCTAGTTGGTCATGATCACATTCATACATTTTTTTTATTAAATTTACTTTTTTTTTTATTAAATTTGTTAAACAGTTTATCGAAAGAGGTTATGACTCTATCATTGTTCAACGCACATCTTCTTTTAATGGTTGACCCATTTACAGTTCGCAACTTTGCTTTCCTCGTTGTTTGTGCAATGACAGGACAGATTGTGGACACTATGATGACGTTTACCTAACTCCTAAAAGGGCGCTAACCTTTCATATCTGTCTTTAATCTTGTCTAGACATACCCTTAATGGTTTATTGTCTTGTTGGTTTAAACATATTTTATTTCGAATTAGTGCATAAATACATATAACAGTATATTAAGTAAAGGATTGGAACTTTAGAAAACTTATGAATTTCCTCTCCTTGGAAAACGTATTTACAATTCAAGTATGTATTAACAGCTACGGAACATACACAGATATGTACCAGTTGGTAGAATTATTATAATTATTCAGTGCTTCAGTTATTATTTGCTTAAACAACTTAAAAAAGAAAGAAAAAACACATGAAAAAAATTGAAGAAATATGATGATAGATGATGAAGGAAAACATCAACAAAAAGTAATTAGAACAAGACACATACACTTCTCAAAACTGCTAACTACACCGCTCACGTTTTGGGTTATATATATCGATGGGTTGAATGTTTTTCAATAAAATAAAAAGGAAATACCAATTCAATCATTTTTACATCATTTCATTTTATTTTTTTCATGGGCAATGCTAGAACTAAACCACAATAAGCAATTACAAACGACCCATGTAAACACTACAATGCTAGAACTAAACCACAATAAGTAATTACAAACGACCCATGTAAACACTAAAGTCACACTTTTCCCATATCTACATGTAGATATGGGAAAAGTGTGACTTTAGTGTTTACATGGGTCGTTTGTAATTGCTTATTGTGGTTTAGTTCTAGCATTGCCCATGAAAAAAATAAAATGAAATGATGTAAAAATGATTGAATTGGTATTTCCTTTTTATTTTATTGAAAAACATTCAACCCATCGATATATATAACCCAAAACGTAGCGGTGTATTTAGCAGTTTTGAGAAGTGTACATACTCACTAAAAAAAAAATAAAAAAAAATGGAAAGTGAAAAGGACTGCATATAGTTTTTGTTGGATAACAGTATAATAGCGAGTGACACTATCGTCATGTTGCTCTGGCTTCTGCCAAGTCATTGGGTACTTTCTTTGTGGCTTTCTATGCTTTTTTGCTCTCTTTATATTCATTTATACATGATCATCTTTGTGTTATACTTATATTATATATATTAATGCTGTCTAGTATGTTAGAGGATATAGCCTGGCGGGGATTAAACCCCACCGGCACGTGTACAAATCATACAATGTATGTGTGTTGTTTTGTAACATAGACGCACTCTATAATGTATGCATCAAACAACATATATGACATATATGCTTTGTTGATGTTTTGCATATAGTAGTATGTATTCTGCATATCAAACAAATTATGTGTTTTGTTTATAACATACTTGTATAACGTATACATCAAACAACACATCTGTTTCGTTATTTTACATATACTATAATGTATTCTATAGTGCACATATCAAACTACATATACGTTTTGTTTATTAAATATAGTATGTTTACTATAACGTAAACATCAAACAACGTGTATGTTTTGTTTTTACAAGAATTATGTATTCTGTAGTATACACATCAATTCAATTCAATTTTTATTAAGGCATAAACATTTTACAATGTCCATCGCAATCAGCACAGAGGCGGTAATACATACCACAGTGTAGAAACGAACTGTATCACCTCCCGGATGTTGCGATGTGATTTCAATTGCGAGCTCAGTAAAGTGAATACACGTGGTTAAAAAAGTATCTGTTACTTGGATTATATCTTGAAGACAGTAAGTAAAATTGTTTTACCTATTATCCTAATGGATTTCGTTAACGTTCTCATCTGCTTATTAAACCGGGCGGTCCCGTGTATCGGTCTATCCTCCGAGCACGTTAAAGAACCATAGGAATCTATTCGATAATAAGAGTAGGGCAGGTTCCCGGATTCCTATGTATCCTTCCCCTCTCTCTGGGGCGGCTCTAAATAACCTATACTGTGTTGATGAGCCGTTAAACAACATTCAATTCAATTCATCTGCTTATTAATGTCAAATCGGCACATGTGACATTAAATCACTGAAAATCGTCCGACTTTTCTGATGAAATCGACACCCCGACATATGTGTAAAGCCATTTTCATCAAGTGTACGCAAGTTTAAGACCATTGATAATATAGAACATGTTAGCTAGCATATTGATGTAAACTTCGGATGTATGAAATGCTTTCATATTGTTATTTTACCGTGTGACGGTTCCACAATCTGAGAAATGTCTTGTGTAATGACTGTATGACTTATTGCATTGATTGTGTATGTCAATTGCGATTACCGATATTCAATATATATGACTTATTGCGATTTTTTACTGTGATTTTGAGAAAAGTGTATGACTTATTTAGTGAATGTTTTCGTCTTTTTCAGGTAAAATGAAAAAATATAGATGTATTTACTGTGACCATTCGACGAAAGACCAGTGAATCTATTAACCATTGTACAGAAAACCACGAGGACTGCAATGTAAAAGTTAAAATTTCAAAATATGATTCAAATACAAAACAAATAGCATCATACTCGAAATCTTTCAAAAGTGTGCCGAAGGAATTGAAATATTCAAAAATGACTTTAGTGCCAAACAGTGATTCAAATAGCCCGGACAAGAACTGTTCAATAGTATACTATATATAAGAAAATCAAATTTAAGGGCCATAACTCTATGAAAAATCATCGAGCCGGAACATGCTGATAATAAACGCATCTTCTCTTGGTAGTGGAGCTTTCCATGAAGTTTCGTTGAATTCCAGCCAGTGGTTGCTGAGAAATAGCGCGGACAAGAATGTGTCAAGGACAGACAGACGGACAAGTCGATTCCAGTATACCCCACTTACAACTCCGCTGTACATATATAATATATAATTTCGAAGCCTGAATACGGGCTTTATAATAACAACCGAAGCACTAATTGAAAAAATTCAAATGAATAAACTTACCATGGTATATTGCGGAGAAACGTGATAATATGTAGCATGCATATGGATATTGATAGGTCAGAGTCAATGTCACTGTTACTAAAATATATTGAACTATATGTCCGACTTTAATTCATTAGATTTTACGTTGCTTGAAAACAACTTAAGATTAAAAATAAAACTTTTAAATTGTGTGTGTTTAAACATGCCAATCCTCCCAATGCAAAAACCCTTGGGACAGATTATTACGGGAAACATAAACATGATAAATTATGTAAATACAATGTTCAATGAAAATACATGTATAGTCAACACAGCAATCGGTGATATTTTTAGAACAACGCAACAGGCACCATCGCAGATGAGTCAGCCATTCAGGAATTCGGAAAATACTGCATTAATTGTATTGACTTACACCCGGTTAAAGATGATTGCTATAGTTTGTGTCCTATCATTGAAATATCTGATTTATTTTCGTAAGACTTCGATCTAAGAAACCAAGTTATGGAATTAAAACTAGGAAATGATGC